>VZUA01020456.1:8335-20965 GCA_013401035.1 Horornis vulcanius | reverse complement strand
CTTGTGCCAGGGCTGGGTCACCCTTGCAGCAGTGTTGGGTAGCTCATTCTGGAGAAGAAAATAATTGGCTCTGTGGTCAAAGAACTTTGCTTCCAAAACTCCTGGAACCACAACAGTTGTAATTGACCTTTTATGATGAATGGGACGTATTCCTAGTGTCTGCTGAGAATTATGGATCTGCAGGGGAGAAACTGATAATCAGATACCTTTATCTATGGAAATGAGTGAAACTTTTATCCTGTATTGTAAGTCCATGGCTCTTACAGTGCAGAACTCATAGCTGGCCTATGGAGTTTCAAAACCTGTAGGTTCAGACATTGAACTCATTCTAGGACTATTTTGACTACAAAGACTGCTTAGGAACTTCAGATTACAGTAGCTACCAATAACAGGCACATAAATGTGTTCATCTTAGTCTTGAGCTGAATCCAATCCCATCTCTGTTTACTTCTAAGTAAATTGCTATTTTTTAAATTATTATTATTATTATCATCATCATCATCATAAATATCATTATCATTATCATTATTATTGACTATTCTGCACCTGAGTGACTTACATTTCTAGCAGTGGCATAAAAATAAAAGCTATTTTTGCCTCTTTTTAAAGGAAACACAAATTTAGACTTTCAGCTCTTTTACCTTTGATTATGATTGAATAAAGAGCTTCAGAAAAGTTCAGAAACTTACCGTTTGTGATGGTATGTTTTCTAGATGAAAGATTAGAATAGGCTGGTCTGTAAATAAGGTAGCTCTTAGTTCAGGTGATCCATGGCACATGTTACTAATTACAATAGGTAAAATTGGCTGCAGTCCCCATTGCTACACAGACCCATTCTGGCTTCTATAGAGCATTCTCTGGGCCAGGCAATTCAGCATTAAATGCCTCTGCATCTCGTTTGTTATTGGATATAGACAGTAATGGCAAAACCATTGTGGATGACTGTGTTATTCCCTGCCATGCTACATTACAGGGAATTACATGGACCTGTTAGACCAACTCCAGAGGATGGTGACCAAGTTGATTAGGGAGATGAAGCACTTTCCCTACAAGGAAAGGCTGAGTGAATTAAGTTTGCTCAGGCTGGAAAAGGTTTCAGGGTGACCAAATTGCAGTCTTCCAGTTCCTGAAGGGAGCCTATAAGAAAGATGGAAAGAGACTGTTTACAAGGGCACATAGTGACAAGATAAGGGAGGGAATGGCTTCAGACTGAAAGAGTGTAGGTTTCGATTGAATATCCAGAGAAAAATTCTTTATTGGAAGGCATTGAAACAGATTGCCCAGAGAAGTTACAGATGTCCTGTTCCTGAAAGTGTTCAAGGCTAGATTGTATGGGGCTTTGAGCAACCTGGTCCAATGGAAGGTGTCCCTGTCCATGGCAGGGGGGTTGGAATTGAAAAATCTTTTAAGATTCATTCCAACACAGGTCATTCTATGATTCGATGATTACAGGTTACTGACCCTACTGTCTGCTGGGAAGTAGTATGGCACGTGCCACAGTTTAGTAAAGGACTAAAGCACAGTGTCCCTGACCTGCCCTGCCTGAGGGACATGAAGAAATCTGTAGTTATTGATATGGTGAGCAGAAATAGAGATACTCTTTGTATGCACTATTTGAGAAATGGAAGTATGAGATCTCTGCTTTCATTGCAGAAAGGCTAAGAAGGAGAGCCTGGTAATAATGTTTTATAAGTAGTTTGGGTCTATGAAAGCTTCATGGTTCCCTAGGAATTCCTGATGCTGCTCAGCACACAATGCTGGGGGCCAGCAGCCAGCTGGTCCACCCAACATGTGGCTTTGTCACGCTAACTGTGTTAGAAAAGGTCCAGCATGTCCCACATGGCACAAATGAGTTCTTCCTCAAATCTGGACCACCTCACTCCTCCTCAATCCAATGGATGCACAGGACAAGCCAGGCCTTGGCACAGGCTCTGCCTGGCACACAGGGACTGATGAGGTACACTCTGGGCTAATACTTCACCTCTCATCCCTCCTTCAGAATTTTCAGTCAGTGAAACATTTGAATAAAATTTTGTCTTGCTATAATGTGATGTCTTCAGTATTTACTTCTTGCCGCTGCCAAATGTTTTAATATCATCTTTTTGTTACTTAATAAGTTAAAGAGCTTAGTAAGCTCTAATCAAATAACTGCGGATTTTCCAGGCACAGAAAACTAAAATTCAGTGATTTCAGGTCATCTATGGAAATGTCCACAAAATCTGAATTTCTTATTATTTAAATTATTAATTTTATCTGAATGTCATTTCCATTTATGTTAATTTTGATGGGAAAGTGAGCAGCTAGTGAGGCTATAAATCAAACATTCCCTGAATCAAAACAATTGGCTAATTACTTCTAGATGCATATGAGGTTTATTATGCATTAATTAGTTACTAAATCACCCATCCTGGATTTTAATATTCAGCTAGCAAGTTTAGATTGGTTTTACAGAAACTTTGTGTTTTCCCAAATTGAGACCTTTGTTACTTACTGAGAGCTCCAAATAGTAAACAAATTTTTCATGAGATCTTGGGAAAAACATCCTCTTTTAACTTGTTTAAAGAAAATAGTTTATTGAACAGCAGAATAAAATCAAGAGCTGAGCCATGTTCTCCTCAAACTCAGCCTGGGGCCTAAGGAAAAAAAGATGTTGCTAATAGTGCAATTTGCTGGTGTCAGAATTTGCTGCCAGAGCCTCAAGCCAGCTAACTCCAATTGCTTCCCACTACGAAGAGCATCTGATTATAGGTGACTCAGAGGGTGCATGAGCCACGTCATGCTTTAACCCCAGCCAGCAGCCAAGACCCACACAGCCACTCACTAAGTCACTGCCCCAGCAGAAGGGACAGAGAGAGAATTAAAAGGGTAAAACCCAGAGCATTCATGGGTTGAGATAACAGCAGTTTAATAAGGAAAGCAAAAGCAACACATACAAGCAAAAAAAAAAAAACCTCGAGAGAACTTAAACACTGTTTCCCAAGGTCTGGCAGGTGTTCAGCCATCTCCAGGAGAGTAGGGTTCCATCATACATAACAGTGACTTGGAAAGACAAACTCCATCACTCCAAACATCCCCCCCTCATCCTTCTTCTCCCTACTTTATATACTGAGCATGATGTCACAGGGTATGGACTCTCCCTTTGGTCAGTTTGGGTCACCTGTCCTGGCTGTATCTCCTCCCAGCCACCATGCACCCCTAACTTCCTCACCAGTGTGGCAGTAAGCAAAGCAGAAGGCCTTGGCTCTGTGCAAGCCCTGCTCAGCAAAACCAAAAACATCTCTATAGTATCAATCCTGTGTTCAGCACAAATCCAAAACACAGTGCCATAGCAGCCCCTGCAAAGAAAATTAATTCTATCCCAGCAGAAACCAGCATAGTTGTGCTCGTAACCAGGAGGAAGAGCAGGAGGACAGAGGCAGTAGATCTTGTCCATCTACATCTAGGGGAGGAAACCAGAGGTAGGGGCTACAAAAATCAAGGGAGAAGCTGAGTCTGGTGCACCAGAGAAGTGGATGGCTAGGAGAGATAAATCCCATTTGCTTTTATTATGAAGATATTATGTTCATTGCTAGAGAAGGCATAAATTTTCTTGCCACTGTCACATAGAAGCATGATAGCATTGGTAAGGCTGGAAATTATCGATAAACCCTGGCTCTTTGTAGGGAGTCAAACTCCCTAAAACCTCCTCCTGTAGCTTCTTCACTAGAAGCAGTTAAATCCAGAGGCAGTTCAGTACCCACAGGAGAAAATGCAGCTCATGTCTCCAGGTAGTTCTGGCAACCCTCATCAGCAATTAAAGGCAGGAGAAGACACCCAGGGCCGGAGAAGAGCTGGGTCATACAATTGCCCTGAGCTGTCTCCACAGCATTATAGGCACAAGCCCTCAGTGTGGGGCAGCAGTGCTGGTGTAGGGCATCCCATTCTCCTCCAGCACGGGGACGTGGGGCATGGCTTTAGCCCAAAGCAGCCTTGTACACGTGACCTGCTCCATCTGCAAGACTGACCACCAACACATGGACCACCCCTCCATACTCCTCAGGGTGGCTGTCTCTCCAGGACTGTGCTTGCTGCAGTCACGGGGCGCTGGGGAGCTGCCTTGGACATTTATTTCAAGGGAAGAAGAATGAGATCTAATGAACCAAAACACAGAATTTAGAATACAACAGCTAATAACTTGCAAATATGACAATGACATTTTGTTCCTGTTACGGAGTGTTGAAGATTATCTATTTCTTTATTTTTAATGTGTGTATTTTGTACTTTGTGTTCCTCTCTGAGGTGATTCAAATCTCAGAAAGTATTTCCCTTTAATAAAATGGTATTGAAATGTCCTCAAACCGCTTTGCAAAGTTTCTGGCTACAGATATTTAGGGACTGTGATCTTTATGTTCCTGTGTCATCCCCTCAGAACAAGATGTTTGATCAGCCATAATTGTAGCTTTTTGTCTTCCTAATTTTTCCTCAAGCCTGATGGGAGGTTGTAGGAGTCCCTGAAAGACCACATGCAGCAGGGAGAAGTGAAGTGATGTTGGCACATCAGACAGAGAACACTCAACTGCATCTCCATCCATGGTAGTCTCCCACAGGGCACAACACTCCAGTGTCATTTATGTGCCTGACCACTGCCAGTGCTACTGACTGGCACCAGCTGTACTTGATGCAGAGGAGAAGTGTTACATACCTGAATTATATAAAATTATAAAGTTAAATTACAGATGCTTCTGGTCTGAATTTGTCTCCTATATAATCGTATTCCCTCTACCATGCTGGATGTGAAGATAATTTTTTTTCTCAATATAAAACAAGGGAGAAAAAATTCAGATTAAGAGAGATTATTTTAATCTTGGAACTGTTAGAAAATAGATTGATGTGTTGTCAGAGTGAAAAAGAGACCCAGAAAGTGAAAGCTAAGGCAGAAAATGTCAGACTTAAAATAAATCTAGCCAGGCAAGTTGAATTTCAAATTGTTCCATAATATTATAGTGACACTCTGAGCAATAATTAAGTTCTCTATTGTTTGCCTTCCATGAAGAATCTTTTAATATCTTGCAATTTATCATTCTAAAACTGCATAGCAATATAATCCTCTCCATTCTAAATAGAGCTGTACTTGTTAAAGAAATGGTAAAATGCATCAGAAATTCACCACAAACTACTGGCATCATTTATCATTTTTCTTGGGACATGGTTTTCTGATTTGTGATGAGATATTGAGATTAGTTCATTAAGAGACAAAATCTGAAGGGATTACTAAGCAGTGAGCAGAACAGAGATACTCAGCACCACCCCCCCAACAATGAGAAGGCTTGGAGTGCTCTTTGCTGCAGCTCCTTTTGACACAGGCTCAAGGTCTGTTCTTGACTGGACTGCAGATGGCTGTGTTTACTTTAGTGGGTTATCCTGACTGAAGCACTTCCTGGTGTAGATAACAGCAGAAATGAAGCCTTGCAGCAGCCCATGGACCAGCTGCACGATGCAGCCACTCATGGTTTGTGCGCAGGTGAGATGAGTGACTCTCCATCATGCTGAGGCACTGGGATGGGGTGGTCCTCACCCAAGTTTGGACACTTAAAGATTTAAGTTTTAAAATCTATGTTTGCCCCGAAGCTTAAAACTTTCCTAGGTCTTAGGACTCCTCCTATGTAAAGCTACAGAAATCTTCAAAGAAAGTAATGCTTAAGTTAAACAGCTGCTGACAGTTCCCAATTCAGTTGTTTTGTACCGAGAGAATGTCATCATTTCTCAGGCAAGCCATTCTCCCACTGCTAAAATTTATTCTCCTCAAAGAAGCAAGTCTCTTTTGTCCATCCTCCTACTGAGCTTCGTCAGTTTTGTCCACAGAGACCTCCTGATAGCTTTTGTCACTGATCACCATGAGGTGCCACTTCCATCAGGAGGCTCCTTTCAAGCTGTTCATCTAGGATTTGGGAAGCCTAGATACAAAAACCTTTAAGCTGAGAACTAAGTGCAGCATCTGCAGCATGGGCTAATGAACAAGCACATGATGACAAGTATCCCAGAAAAAGGCAGGGGAAAAAGCGTGAAGATGTCAAAATCAGGAGAAACTGGTAATTCCCAGATGTAAAAGATGCAAGCAATCCACTAATGCACAAGACAGGGGCATCTCTCTCATTCCCAGAGAATTATTTATTCCTCAGAAAGTGGCTGAATGCAGGCAGTTGCCCACCACCCTACTTCACATCCTGGAGAGCTCAGCCAGAGGTTCTTAAACATTGCCAAAAGCTGAAGGACCCCTGTCCTCAGGAGGGCCCCCCCTGTGAAGGCTGATGCCTGAACAGAGAATGCACAGTAGAAAGGGGAGCAACAGTGCTGCCCTCACACAGCACCCATTCGTTTGTCCTCGCCGGGGCGTGAAATGGTCTGTAAGCAAACTTCCAATGAGTATCTCAAGACACATGGCCTTCAGAAAGGATCTGTGTGTGGAGAGTGGTAGAAGAGGGAAATCATATGGCAATGAGTGGTAAGAAACTGAAACAGGCAGCTGCCAAAACCTGAAATATCTATAAACACTGACTATAGAGACATGGTTAAGATAAAACATTATGTTTTAACATAGGGTTCAGTGACTTAGAGACAAGAACCTTTGTTTGCTTGCTTGAGAAGGAGAACATCAAAAACTGAACTTCTCACAATGAAGCACCAAATAATTACTTTGCCTTATTACCCAGTCACCTTCCTCTTCCCCTCAGTCCTCATGAGTTATCACTCATCCCAGTGCCAGCGTCACAGATCTGCTAATGGAAACCACATTCTGCTGATGGTGCTAAGGACCAAATTCTCCTCTGCATAGAAGAGCAGGAAATGAGCAAAAGTTCCAAGCACCCCGTCTTTCCTCCTTGGCCCTGCTCTGGCATGGGGAAAGAAATGAGCTGTGTGCAGGCAGAGAAACTGAGGGCAGCAGCTATCCAGGGGGCCTGCAATGCCAGGATGAAGGAAAACCAGAGAAAGGCAGTTAACATTAAAGAAACTATATGAGGACTTGGGGTTTTTTTCCTCTGATTTCCCCACATCCAGACTCTTTGAGCACTATATTTCCAAACTCACACACTCATTTATAAATCATCTTCCTAATTTCTAGACCTTTTTTTTTTTAGGAGGAAATTTAGTATTGTAGAAAAAAAAAAAAAAAAAAAAAAAAAAGCTGCTAGGATTTTGGGTTCTTTTTAATTCCACAGAAGGTACCAGAGATAGTAATTAATGAGACATGGGACTCTGATAATTATTACTATCCTTTCTAATTATTGTGTCTTAAAATATGAAGTTTGCTCATATATATTATAAATCCTCAGCTGCTCCTACCCAACCATTCAATTTTAGGACATAAGCACCACAGGTGGGTAAGATGCAATTTCCCCCTGTACATTTGTACTACCACAGGTTTCTGAATCTCAGCAGTATTAGAAAGCAAACTATTCTACCCTTTCCAAAAGCTGATTTATTACCATCTCAGAAAGAGAAGCGGCATCATTAAAAATGCACAGTAATTTGCTGCTCTTAAAATCAATCAAGCACAGCCAGCACTGGCTGACATTGACAGGATAAAAACATGAGCCTGCCCACTGCACCAGCTCCTGCACTGCTGGCTGCAGTCTCCTGGAGACAAGAGTGAACGGAGCCATGTCCGCACGGAGTTAGCAAAGATCCAGCTAAGAGTAACTCGGAGGCAAGCAGAGAAGTATATAACATTTCCTTAATATCCTTCAGAGGTGCACAGATGAACTGGAGGTTGAAACCCTGCAAAAATGGGCAGCTGGGAGCTGTTAAGATGAGAAGAGATCGACTTCAGGGGGACCAAAGAAACTTTTTTGCTTTGAGTGACTTATAGAAGGAGCTGGGGAAAGGAAGGTTTCCTGCTGTTCTTGTTTATCCCAGGGGAAATGGGTTGAGCCAGTGCTGTGTGGCACTGTCCAGCCCCATCCCTGTGAATCCCTGGTCTTCAGGGTCACAGATACCACATTTTCCAGTGCCTCATGATTCCAACAGGACACCTGAACTAAGGAACCCCCTTCATCATGGCCTTCTGCAGATGAGAATACTGAATTCTGTTAGTGGGAGCAATCACGTGGTACCTACCATAGGTCACAACTGCTGTTAGCCCTTGAGCCCACACTGTAGTCACATCACATAAGTGAAATGCTCTTGAATGACAGGCCAAAAATATTAAGATCCTTTTAACCAGCACAACCTGCCAACTGTGACACACTACTGAGTGCTGTGTTTCATGTTTCATGGCTGTCTTCTATACTGATGAACTAAACAATGCCAGAGCCCCTCTTCTACCCATAAAGCCAACAGATACAGTTGGTTGGTATCCATATTATCAAAAACAAATGTCTTTCACCACATCCCAGCTGTCTACTGGGAGAAGTCTCTGGCTCATGGCACTTTTTAGACCATCCCCAGAAATCCTTTGCAAAAGTTCTAGCTGGTCTGGGATTCAATCATACCATGTTCTTCTCTGCAAACCCATAAATGTTCAATCTTAATGGCCTGTGCCTATTTAATTGAATAGTCTAGAGGTAGCCTTCTGTAAATAACAGTTGTGCATCTGTGAAATTTTCATGTTCAGCAGAGGTTTTGGTACAAAATTACTAAGAACTACTCTGGTAAAGGATCATTTACTGGTTTAGAAAGTTGCAAAAATTCCAAAATATAGAATGCAAGACCATCATGTTCACTTCATATTTTCAGTGTGAGCCTCATCAAATCTGTAGCAGTTATCCTATCCTTCACTCTGAAATGAGTTTACAGTGATGTAATGGTCTTGAAGTCTTCTTTCTATATTGTGAGGATCCACTCAACACAGGGATTCAGCACAAATGATCAAAACTAGCTACTGAGGGGTTTTTTATTCATTCTAGGGACAAAAATCTTATATGGCAGCATTCCTCAGGGGTAGGGAAAATGAAAAAAATGAGAATTTTTTTTGAATTCTCAAGGAGATTTTAAAATATAGAAAATTTAAGGATGGCATACTGTAAATTTTTTTCCCTTGGTTTAGGCTTTCGCTGAAATTCTAGTTGTCACTGGTTAACGCATAATATTCTCTGTATAGGTACTAAATCACCGTGGTGACATCTATGGCATAGATGCTGAGATAAGGAAAATGAATTTGAGGCTGTGGCAGATTGAAAGGTCTGCTGTTCTGCTGTGATATCTTTGCTAACATAAGTATTGCAACCATGACATTCTTGCTACAGGGATAACATTATCCATCCTTCCATAAATCCATATGACAGTTAAAAACCTTCAGGGCAGATATACCTCCCAGTACAGCTCCAGTTTTTAGAATATTTGTGTATAATAAATGGTTAGGGGTGAACTATGAACAAAATACAAAGTAATCAGTGTCACAACTCCATTTGTGCAACCTCAGAACAATCCCCCAAAAGCAGACATCCTCATTTTAACTACAGAGGACATTTCTCTAAGCTGCAGCAACTTGAATGTATCTCATTCATCTTTGTACTCCTGATGAATTGAGCCTAGACTACCAGTCGGGGGATGGGGGAGAATCTGCCTCATGTAATTATCTGTATTTAAAAGGTGAGTGTAGACATTGGGACTAAACATCAGGAAGAGGATCTTACTCAGTCTGTGCAATAAAGGGCAAACACATTTGTGATTCGAGTTTCTTGTCTCTTATTTCAGGAGTCAGCTTTGCCATTACTGTTACCAGAGTGACCAGTGGAAATATTTTGAGTATACCTCATTTCTCCTTCACTTTACGCTGCATTGGATCCCCCCAAAATAAGTATTCTTAATATGATCAGATACTAAATGAGATTTCAAGTTTTGTCCATGCAAGTGGCATTAGAGCCAGCTGATTTTAACAAGAGTTTATAAGGGGCTTAACTCAACTCTGCTACATTCGTTCCAGCTAATGATAGATGCATTTTGTTGGGAGCATTTAGATTTGCCACATAATCATTGTTTCAGATCCAGACAGGCTTGCTTTACAGAGCCTATTTGTCCTCAGGAAAGCTACATTTACTTTTCTAAGCAAAAGTCTGAATATTCAAAAGACATTTCTCTGGAGTGTGAATGAGAGGTAATTTGGCAGGAACGGAAATGGCAGCCTGGGAGCCAGGGTCTGCAGAAATCTTGAATCAAAATGCTCTCTCAACCCTCTGATTTCCAGGACTACTTCCACATACAGCTACAAAAGGAAAATATTTTGCAAAGGAGTAGAGGGATAAAAAAATATCCTATCACAATATTCATGCTACTTTTACTAAGTTACCCTGCAAGGACTGGATTCTGCTCTCATCCATACTTTGTATCATGAAATGCTATGACTTCTGTGATCACAGAACCACAGAATAGCTTGGGTTGGACAGGAACTTAAAGATCATTTAGCTCCAAGCCCTCTGCCATGGGCAGAGACACCTTCTACTAGATCAGCCTGCTAAAAGCCCCATTCAACCTGGTCTTGAACGCTTTCAGGTATGGGGCATCCACACCTTCTCTGGGCAACCTGTNCCAGGGATCCAGGGCAGCCACAGCTTCTCTGGGCACCCTGTGCCAGCCTCTCCCCACCCTCACAGCAAATAATTTCTTCTTAATATATAATTTAAATATTTCAATTTATAGATACTCTCTCTTATCCTATCACTACAAGCCCTTGTAAAGTTCCTCTCCAGCTTTTTTTAGGCCTTCCAGGTACTGGAAAGTGCTCTAAGGTGTCCCCAGAACCTACTCTTCTCTAGACTGAACAACCTCAACTCTCTCAGCCTGTCTCTGTAGGAGAGGTGCTCTAGTCCTTCAGTCATCTTTGTGGCTTCCTTTGGACCCATTTCAACATGTCCATGTTCTCCTCTTGTTGGTGGCCCCAGAGCTGGATGCAGCACTCTGGGTGGGGTCTCATCAGAGCAGAGCAGAGGGACAGAATTTTCTCCCTTGCCCTGCTGCCCACAATGTTTTTAGTGCAGCCCAGGACATGGTTAGCTTTCTCAGCTGCAAGGACAATATTGTTGTTCTTGACTTCTGTGATGATGCCCACAACTTATGTCCTAACCCAAGTCTCTCTGCTTTAATAGGAATATTTCCACTATCTTCAATAGAGCCATTACAGAAAACAATGTAATAAGTAAAGCTGAGATTTCAAAGTCCGTGTTTAATTTAGTGTCCTAATAACATTGCTTTGCTATGTAAACTGGGGACAAAGATCTCAGTCTCTTAAATGAAATCTTCCCTTAGCATTTGTGTGCCAAATCAAAATAGTCTGTTTAATCAATTAAATAAATGGAGCAGTTAAGTAAAATAACTTACAGACATCCACCTTCTACAATTTAGAGAACTGGGAAAGCATATGGTATTAAGTGCTCAGTGAATTCTTTGGCAGATATTCTGGAAGAATAGTAAAACAGGAAAGGAGACAGCAAAACATAACACAAAACAGAATGTACCACATATAAATGTTTCGTACTTCACTTTATTCAGAGTAGACCAACTTTTAAAACATTTGACATCAATTTCATTTAAAAGCTTTGAGCACTTAAGGGATTTCTTAATGTAGTGAAGTAACTAGATTGGAAGAAATCCTTTACTGTGAGGATGGTTAGACCCTGGAGCAGGTTGTCCAGGTAGATTGGCAATATTCCAACTCTGGAAGTGTTAAAAGCCAGGCTGGACAAGGCCTTCAGCAACCTGTTCTAGAGGGAGTTGTCCCTGCCCATGCCAGGGAACACTGGGACTAGGTAATCTTTAATGTCCATTCCAACCCCTTAACATTTTATGTTTTTATTACACAAATCCCTAAGAGAGCTGAATAATAACAATAGCTGAGACATTAAAAATATATTGCCTATGTGCTCTAATGTCTTTGTGCTGTCCTGAAACCCCAGGTATCTCAGCAGCTCAAGCACAGCAATTTTAAATAAATTCTGTAAGCTGCTGTTGGCACCTTGGCTGTCCAACAAGATGTTACTACCAAAATAATTTGCTCCTGAGGCACTATAAGAGGTTATTGCACGTGAATTTAACCAAGAGTGCTAAAACCTACTACTAGGTTTGTACTAAGACAAAACACTTGCAGGTTCATAGTAAATATCACTGGCAGTGCTGATATGCAGGCAGATTGCACAGTGGGAATTAGGTATGGAGAGCAAAGTTGGGGTGGTTCATCCCTTCTCCCACTTTCTTTGAAGCAGCAGAAGTTATCCCTGAAGTCACCACAGCCAGAACATAATGTCTTACAGTACAGGAAACACCCTTTTCTACCTTCCTTAGGAAAGACATGTTTCATTTAAGTGGCAAGAGGTATATATGTTCCTAGATCACTTGGGGTGCAGCTAATGTCCTTACATGCATTTTGTAGACATCCCATTCATGGGAAAATCTGATAAAACTCTGTAATATGCTGTAAAAACCTTCACAGAAATCACTATCAGCTCTCAGTCCCACCTCAGCCACAGCAGCTCCCAGAAGGAGTTTGGTGTAACTGAAGAGGTGGCCAGGGAAAGGCCTGGCAGCTGATGAGTGCTGCCAAAGGGAGCAGCCTCTAAATGGGGGAAATGGTGCCTTAAGTTTTAGCTTTCATATTTCTCAGATTCTGTGCTGCCTGGGTGTGTAGCTTTGAGCGTCATATTAAGTGTCAGTAAGTTCTCT
>VZUA01020455.1:6527-21489 GCA_013401035.1 Horornis vulcanius | reverse complement strand
ATCCTCTGCATGCTGTGTGCTCTTTTAGATTTTTGTTTCACAGGCTTCTGGAGAGAAGGGCTGCAAAATCTCCTCCCGACTGAATGGGCCTAGCTGCATTCTCAGTATTGTGCTCAAGAGGGGTAGAAATGCAGCATTCCAGAAGAAATGAGATCAGGAGGCCCCGTGGAGGCAGGGCTGCAGGCAAGGACCTTAGGGGAGAGAGGCACAACAAGCACCGAAGCCACAAAATGAGTAACGTGATAATAATCAGGACTTACATTGTAGTGTGACCATTCCTCAGCAGAAGGTGATGCTCAGAAGTTTAATAATAAAATAAGCATTAATTTTTTGGAGTAACAACATCTCTTATTTTGCAACTAATACTGCATAATATACAGCAGCAGATGAATAAAATTTTTGTAGTTTGGCTGCATATAAATGACTGTTATTGTTAAGAATAAAGGCCTAAGCTTTGATAAATGAGAAGAAACAGTACAGTATAATATAATAGCAGAGAAAAATTATAGCAGTGTTTCAGTACCTCGTTAATGAGGGATTTGCACACTTTCTCTTTTAATATGTGTCTTTTTGTGCAGTATTATATAACTCATCGGTACAAAAGCGACTGTAGTTGTTAATTAAACAAGGTATTTAACATTACTTTGTTTTAAATGTATCCTCCATAGAATTGGGTTATAAGAATACAAAAGTAACATGCTCTAAAAAAAATTGTTAATTCAAAGTAGAATATTTTGGTTACTGAGTGTGTATCTGCTTATAGCTGGAATTTATGCTTTTATTCTCTTTTATATTTATTCATGCATGATTACTGAAGTAGTAGTGTTAGTCTAAGGGCCTGAATTGTCTGGGAAAGTCTTCATCAGGAGAAGTAGGAATCAATGCATGAATCAATGCACTTTACAGTGTCCATTTCACCTCAGCACTTGACCCAGTGTTAGGGGCATTTCAGCATATATTTTACATTGTTGAGGTTCTACACCTGCCTAACTTTCGGTCACATATAATGGTGTGTGAGAGTGACCTGACCTCATACTTGCTCTTTTGTGGGATGTCTGGCATATCATATCAGGTGTGTGTATGGGGCTAGAACAGAGGTATGTTTGTATGACTGTATTGTAACTACAGTATTACTACTTGTAATAAGACAAGGCAAGGGTGTGAACTGCTCCCTGCCCGTGCTTTCTGTGAGTCCTAAGTGATAGTGTAGTAATTCATGACATGACAGTCATAGATATTTCTGTTCTAGCTTTCTACCTTGCCCCTTATTCCAGACTGACTTTTCAGGGGTGTGTAGTATCAGTTGGGCTCCAGTTAAAGGCAATCCCATTCATGCAGAAATCTTTACATATGTTAGGTCAGTGGTACCTGTCTTAATGCAATTAGGCGACAATCAACATCGCCAAATAATCCATCTGGCAGCAAAACAACTCTATTTTAAAAGCACTGCTGTGCAGCTGCTAAAACTACACCTCAATTCTTGGGAGAGAAAAAAAAAGAGAAGAAACCCCAATGATTTTGATGCTGAATGGTTTACTAGATGAGAGTGCAAGGCAACTTTTGTCAGAGACTTACCATTAAGCTGTGCGTGTTCAAGGCACACTGGAGTCTGAGGTCTATTGATCCCTGGTGTTCAGCCTACTGAAACGATCAAAGCTGGAGGGAGGGAGTCTGCTGCAGCTCCATATGTTGCATTCAAGCTGAACAAGGATTTCATCTCCCCCAAGCCACCTGCAGAGCAAGATTGCTCAGATCTCCAGAGATGAAGTAGGTTTCACACTAGTCGTTTCTTGCTTGAAATCCTTTTAAGGATAATGGAGGGTCCAATAATTTCTCCATGTGGTAATACACATAATGGCATGAAATGAAGCTGGGGGCAATAGACAAAGTGGAGAGAAATATTGTTAGGAAATAAAATCACAAGGGACCCACAGATTCAAAATAAAGGACCAATCCTTCCAGGTAGATGGCTGCAAGGTGTGTTTCTATCATGGTATGTAATGCTCTGTGACAATACCTTAGCTGGCTCAGGTACTAGGAGCCATATGGCCAGAGGCTAAATATGGTACTGCAGGTTAAAAAGGAACAGTTGACATGACTGTTCTTTCAGGACCAAAGCAAATCACGTATGGTGGTGGTATATATTTTGTGTAAGTGTACTCCTTTCTTACAGGGAAAGCATGGGTTCCACCTGTCCAATATCTTTAAATTTTTGCATGCTACCTCCTTAGACCTGAGGGTCATTCTAGCTTTCAGTTCAGATATAGAAAATAATCTGGTTTTGAATCTTTGCATTGTTAAAAGCTTCACATATAATGAACTTTTCTGTTTATATACAGGAAGATTCTAAAAAGTCTTATTTTGTAACTGATAGGTTGACAGAGGTGGTGGGGATTCAGTGGAACTGCATTCTCTGCTTTATTGCATTGACTAAAGTGCACTTAAGCACTGTGTAAGAGCTCCTTGCTATTTCTGTGTGAACAAAAACAGTACTTTTTAATTTGCATGGCTTTCAAATAGATACAACCTGTTACCCAGAGCAGCAGATGCTTTGCACCCATTGTGAAGTGTCTCTTAAACTGTGAAAAGACCAAGAGGGTGAAACAACCCCATTTCTTTTCCAGAAAGGTGAATGTTTGGGGGGACTATGTGAAAATGGTGCAATTCATAGAAATTAAGTGGGCAGCTGACAACATGCCTCAGAAAATTGTTTTCTCTGTGTTTGGGCAGAATTGAAAAAGCTAATCCGAAAATTATGTCAACTATGACATTTTTTAAAAACAAGTATAAAACTATTTTCTGAGTGTAGAAAACAATAGGGAATTTGTAATGAGTGTAAGGGTTTATCATCTCTCTTTGTTTGCTTGTTTGTTTGTATTAAGAGCACTACAATGTCATCCTTGTTTGTACCTTTCATCATTTTCCAATAGTGCAATGAAAATAAGTACTTCTTACACGGAATCACGCTGCCCCACAGAAGAGTATTGCATTTTTGTTCATTACTTGCTATAGAAATGAAAAAGAATTGTATTTTGTAATGCAACACCGTGACGCTCTTTAGAACTGTCCATATGCAGTGTTTCAAGGTAAATGCGTATGTGTTCCTATGCATACACATGGATATGGGTGTGTATTTACCCCCTGGGATTAAATAAAAGAAAACTATTATTAAAAGGGAGAGGATGGAATAACATATAGTGTTACTCAAGTAACTCCATTGCAAAAAAACTTGTAAAAGCAATCACATAACAGCTGATGTTTGAAGGGAGCATTACAGGTCTTTGAGCTCCCTGCTTAAGCAGGGACACCTAGAGTTGGTTGTCCAGGACAATGTCCAGGTGACTTTTGAATATATCCAAAGATGAGACACTCCATAACCTCCCTGGGCAGGTGTTCGGTCACCCTGACAATGAAAAATTGCATTCAGATTCCTGACTACATAGCACTTGTTTGCCCAATCAGCCTGTATTTTCCTCTGCTTAAATGGGACTAATTACATTTCCTTTGCTTCATTTTGAGTTAGAACATATTGGCTAATATTTTAAACGGCCTTTTGTGCCTCTATGTGAAGAGCACTGCTTTTAGCAAGAAAACAGAGTTTGAAGACACTCAACACAGTTTGTTCTGTCTGACCTTATGGACTTTGTTTTCCTAAAGCAGCACTGTGCTCCTGTGCACCCCTTCATTCTGCTCTCTCAGTGCCGTATGCACATTAATAACCAAGGATAGAAGAAAACAAGTTCGAGTTACAGGTTGAACTCCAAACTAGTGCTTTTCTGAAAGTATCATAGATCATGTTTAATAGCCTGTGGATCAAAATGAAACCCAGTATATATCACAGGGGAACTCAATAATTGAAGCATTCTGGGAATGTCTAAGTATTGGAGTGCTGATGTCCCTAGAAGCTTCATTCTGTGCTAATTTTTTACCTGAATAAAAGCCCTATAATCTATTTTTTTTCTAACAAATTGTAATCATATTTTAATGCACTGACTTAAATTATTTTATCTGACATTCAGGGGAACAATAAACTCCCTTTTCTGGCCCTTCCACCTTCTAATTTTCTGCAAATGAGAAAAACAGTCCTTGAGAGACATTAGCATTTCAGAGTACCTCCAGTACACTTGACTCATGGCTGTCTCATCTCTGTCCTGGGTGTCTGCAGAATGGTCCCTCAGGAGCACTGAACATGTTCTCTGGGTCTGTGAAGCTGATCTGTCTGTCTGCCAGCTCTGAATTTACTCCTTTCATATGAGAAGCCGCAGGGGCTCTCTGAAGGATCCTAACTGGTCTCCTGGTGATGGGAAAGCAATAATTTGCAAGCCTGAAGCTGCACAGGTGGTACTGTGTGGGTATGGGGAGGTTGTATAGTTTTGTTTCAGAAAAAAAGCAGTAACAGAAGGGTTTTTTGGACTTGCTGCTCTGCGCTTTGCACAAGGGATAAATTCTTTTCCTATTTAAATACGGCAGAAGAAAAGTTGACTTTTGCAGCATCGTGACAGAGAAAAAGGCTTGGAATGAAATTGTAGGAATCCTGGCAAGGTTGGGACCCTTGAACTTTTCTTGACTGAATATTACTGGGGTGGTGTGCCAGGGCTGCACTGTGTGGCTGTGGCAGCCTAGTGCAGGCTATGCTGGCTGATCTGGGGCCCTCGGGGTTGGGGCAGCGAGGCAGCCATGCACCCAGGTCAGTCCCCTCTCACGGTGTTTAATGGTGCTCCTCGAGGACCATCATGTTCTCCCTGCATTGTTTCACTTTGTGCCTTCCTGCAGCTGCCCAGGCTGTGGCTCCCTGGCCCTGGGAGGATTTTAGTATGCAGCTCAGAGGATCTGTTTTACAGTGGGAGTATGAACTGAATGGGGTTGATGACTGAGGTGATTTTTAGGTGAGCATTTGCAGTGAACATTTTAGGGTGCACTAGGGAACTGCCCACCAGAGCCACTGGCATCACATGATGGCTATATATATTCCTTTATGATGGTTATATATATTCATTAACCTCACTAATAATTGGTATTTCAATGCTGAAGGGTATGTGTAGGATAACAGCAGTATCTATCCCTCCCCTTGCTCCTGTGCATAGGATGAATCTCACTGAGAGGTGAAGCAAGGAGCATCACCAAGCAAAAAATCATTCTTAGCAGTTGTTTAATTGTTAATGCATGATTTGCCTTGCTTTTGCACCTGTTAAACTGCAATGTGGAATGGAAGGCACCATTTCTTGGCACCTTCTTAAGGACTGCCTTTCCCTCTGCAAGGATGTGGTAACAGGATCTTCTCTGGGTGCTTTAGATATAAAGGTACTTGAATATCAGAAGCTGCAAGTAGATGAATGAGCAGTGGGTAGTGGTGTGGTCTGCTGGTGGTGTTTTTTCAAATGAATAATTTCTACACTACTCAATAAAGTTCCTTCTGGTTACAAATCTTTCTGGTGGTATTGGTGGGGGTACCAGCCCTGCTGATACCTGCTGTGGTTTCTGAATGAAACAAGTGTCTCCCTGCATTCTGTTGGGTTTGAGATGTTTATTGAATAACAGCAATGAATTGGCCATAGTGCAATAGTAGTGATCATGAGATAAATATCATAGTGATTTTTATTGTTCATTTTGTAGTGAGTTGGATAGAAGGAAAATAAAATCTCTGAGTTTCACCCTTAATTAATGGACTGCTTCAACATGAGTTACTATGTGCTTGATGGAAAATAAGATATTTTTTCTGCTTTACCAGCCAGAAAAGAGCAACTGCTGAACAGAATAAGTCTTTATTTTGCCTCAGAGGAAAGGTGAGCTTCCACTGTAGTCTGAAACATGGGTGACAATTTCAACACTGGCTCAGCCTATCTGGGTAAATATTTCACTGTATTTAGTATATCAGGCATAAGTGGGGAACTCCCATGTCAGTGGAGCTTCAAAGGATGTGGGCAATTGGGCAAATGCAGCATCTCTAAAAAAATTACAATCATAATTCAAACATAGTTCACAAATATTTGATCAAATATCTGTTTAGAGGTTGTTTTAGGGTACTGTCACTGTTTACTTGGTCAGCTCTGTTTTTTGGGGTCTCTTCTCTGGGTAGACCAGTGACTTTTGTATAAGCACGTATTCTAGAGAGGCATCTACTCTTGACTGGAATACATTAAGGAATGGTAAAACTAACACTTTCTTTGGCACCTCCTCTCAATAGCTAATTAGCCTTCCTGTACAAAATGGTGGAGAAAAAATGCTTTGGTGGGAAAAAAAAGCTTTGTTTGGGGAAAAAATCCACACTAAAATAGCCTTCTCCTATGCTTTTTTTCCCTTTTGCTCAAAAGTTATCAAGTCACTTCTCATTCTTCTATTATTATTATAACTAAATAGATTCATATCTTTAGGTCTTCGTAAGACATTGAGTTATTTCAGTGGCTGCCGTCATCATCCTTCCTATTTTTCATTACTGTAAAGAACCCCAACAAACATCTGAACTATGTATTGCTTGCCAGCATCTGTGTTTGTCAGCACCTGTGTTTCCACATGTATGTGGGGATAAAATTGTCTCCCTAATGCCTGTGCACTTGCTTATAAAATTGTGGATCATATTACATTTTTTCTTCTACTATATTTCTTTGAGAGGCTCTGTAATATATACATACATACATACGTACATATATAAATATACACAATGAATGCTGAAATGAAAAGTTTTCTTGTGTGTATAAATTACTAATTTGAGAACAATATAAATTGTCAAGACATCTTGGGTAGTTTGGGTTATTTTTCCCATTGGCCTATGGAAAACAATCTGACATCCCTGATAAACCAGTGGTCCTATGATCTGGGAATCTTTGTTTAAGAGCAGGCTTGACTGTTTTAAAGCATTCACATAAATGACCTAATTACAAAACTTTGTACTCTGCCTCTTGACAGAACTTTTAAAAGCTGATTTTGGCTTGGGTGTAGAGTGAAAACATTTGCAGAGAAGTCAATTGCTTGCCAGGAAGGATTTTTGGCTTCTGATGTTTGACCTGGAAGTTCATATGCATTTTGTTTTATTGTTAACTGCTAGTCTTTTCAGAGTCACTGTTTTTAGGGTAGTCATCCATTTTGAGCTGTCTCTGGTTTTTTCTTTGCTTGCATAACTTACCTTTTGAGTGGGTTTGAGCAGTTCAGGTCTGTGCAATGGCTTGTCTTCCTCGCTCTTCTCCCTTCGTGGGTCTCTCACTTGCAAATGCTATCAGCTGTCATTTATTGACTTTCAGGAAACCAACAGTGAGGATCAGCATCAAGGTTAATCCTGGTCTCTGTGGAACCTCACTAGCAGCAATCTTTGATTGAAGCTCTGTTTTTCCTGTGTGGGGAGATATGCTAGTTATTCAAATCTTGCTTAGTTGTACTGCATTCCTATTGTGTGGTCCTAATTTTTTTATGCTGTTCCTGTGTGAATTGTTCCTGCTATTTTTCATTTAAATGGCTTGTGTAAGGCTTTCCTATTAATGCACTAAGTGCAAATAAATCATCAAGAAAACTTGGAATATCAGCAAAATAATGAAGGTGGGCTGACCCAAAAAATGGTGCTTGGCAAAGATATAAACACACATATATATATATAAAACTGAAAACAAAAACCTGCATTTTGAATCTGTTTCCATAAATTTTAGAATTTCTATGTTTTCTTACCCTTTAACTCATAAATTAAATCCAGCATGAGTTTTTCTTTTTTAATTTTAGGTTCACATTGACTTTAGCAACCTTATTTCACGAGGTCTATCTCCTTACCACTTCTAATACTAGTGCTTGTTTTCTGAAATTTCCATAATATCCTCAAAAATTACCCACAGCTTCAGTGAGCTGTTTTTAATCTTAGCCATCCAGGCCTGTAGACCTAACAATTTCTCTTCAGTAGATCTTTAACATCCCAATGGCTACCGATGGCTTGGAAAGCTCATCAGATTTGTGGTAGGAATCCCTCCCAGCAGAAAAAGAAAGCTTATTGAACATTTCTGCCTTGCCTGCATTTTTAATGATTTAACCATGGATAGGTCTTCAGTCATCCCTAATGTACGTACTAAACTGCTTTTTCTTTCCTTAGTCCTGTCAATCAAGGTTTTCTTTTCCTTCTAATAAATTTTCTTCATGTCACATTTGTATTGATTGCTATCTGATCTGCTTCCCTCTTTCAACTTGTTAAATATTGCTTTGCTATCTTCCCTTTGCCAATAAATCGGGATGGGCTTTTAGATAAAGCTGTCTTCTTTCTTGATTGAAGGATTGCAGCTTTTGGTCATCTAATCTCTTCTTAAAGAGCTCAAAGCCTTCATTTTTCTTTTCCACCTGAAGTTTTTTTGGAATTAATTATTTTAAAACAGTCTTTGTGACTGTCACCATCCTTTTCCTTAGGCTTCACTGAGTATAGTCAGGTTGTGATGAGTTCACAGGGGGAAGTGTTGATTTACAGACCAGTGAGTAATTTCTTTGGGCCACAATATGGTTGGAAATGAAGATGTATCATACTGGGTCTGTACCACCCCACTGGTAGTTGGGACAGGGTGTGCAAAACTGAGGGTTGTATGAATTAGAGTCTGTGGATGTCATGGGTCAGTTGTGTGGTAATGGGATGTGGTGACTGCTGGGGAAGGAAGGTAAGACGAGGCCAGTGCTGGATATCCAGTGCTGGGTGTCTTAACTGCTTGAATGATGCCTCAGTTTGATTAATAAAATGTAGGTTACTACAGATATCCCATCCCTGGAAAGATTCAGGGTCAGGCTGGATTGGGCTTTGAACAACCTTGATGTAGTTGAAGGTTTCCCTGCTTGTTGCAAGGTTGTGGGACCAGATGACCTTGAAAGGTCAACACAAACTATCACACTATTCTGGGTAGCGTTTGTGCTTGTGAATCAGGTTGTTTTTCACAATCAACCATAGCTATGAGGTAGTTGTGTTGGCTGGAGATCTCACTGCCAGAGCTGCCCAAGTGCTCTGCTGGAGGTGGTTAGGGATAGTGGTTAGGACCTGGCTGGAGGACCTGCCCCGGATGCCCCGCTCTGGATCCCAAGGACGGGAATTCTGCTGTGTCCGTAGCTGTGCCAGGGCTCAGCGCTCGGGTCCAGCCGGCTGAAGAGCTACACGTGCAGCCGAGGGTCCCCTCTGGAGCACGGCTTTTCCGAGAGGATTTGCAGCCGCAGGCAGTAGTAGAGGCAGGTGACCATCGGGGGGCACCAGAACGACAGCAATGCCCTGGCACTGCTAATTAGCGCTCAGGCTGTTAATGCCTCTGATGGAGTCACAGGAAAAAAAAAAACCTGTGTCTGAGGGGGGCAAGAAATTTCTTCCACTTCTTAAATCAACATAATTTCTTCAGTAATACTGCAAGCTCTATTTTGAAGGCACGAGCTGTTAAAGAATAAACTAGCAAGCATGAATTTTCTCCTACTTTCCCAGCAGCATGAGCTTTTTCTTTCTTTTTCTTCTTCTTTTTTTTTTCTTTTTTTTTTTCTCTGCCTTTCAATCCTTTGTTTAAAGTTATATACTGATTTGCAAAGTTTAGACTAAAAACTTACCTTGAATAAGCTGAATTGAACAATTATCATCAAGAGATAAATGTCAAATAAGATATGAAACTTGTAAGGATTTTACAGTTCTTCCTAGGCATTTGAGCGTTCTATATGGAGTCTGAACACAGTAATATTTGAGGAGTTAGTATTGTTTAAATTATTATTTTATTTTTTTTTCCCTGAGAGTTCAGCTGATGGTCTGAATTTCAGATGTGAAGGGATACCTATAGACATTATTTCTGGCTTGTTGCTGTATGAGGTTATTTGCATAGGTAGATATTGTATAACAGTGACTATAGGCTACTGGTAAGTCATGGTGTTGAAGCATCTTTGACTGCTCCTTCACCTGGCCTCATAAGAAAATGGGAGGAAGGAAGCATTTTTTTTCCCTTAAAAAGAAGGCTCTTCTGCTGTCTACAGGCAAGGTTTTCTTCCCGGTGTCTCCTGAAACTCTTGCTAATCTTTGATGGAAATTCACAGTATCAATATCTAATATTGAAGCTATAAGCCTGTTTTAGTAAAGACATATTTTCTATTTTGTTTTGGTCTTTTAAAGGAAGTTCCTGAGGGTTAAGACACTGAGTTTCTGTGGGTGGAGCCACAGTATGGTTTCTGAAAAGCGAGTCTGTTATCCAAGAACTGGCCTTGGTTGGCCAGTACTGTTGAAAAGCATAGTCCATGTTGCTCTGAGTCATCTGCAATGGTCAGCACCTAAAGCTTTTATCCCCAGTGGTACTGATAGTCTTCCTCTGTCCAGTTATCCTACTGATTAACCAGCCTTGAAGTCCCCAGTGCATGGATAAATGTTGAAGCACAATCAGAATGCGGGCTTTAGTTATTACAATGCACACAATTAATTTTTGTAAGTGAAGCATTTTGCAAATAGTGTTTCTGACTTGACAAAATAATCAGAAAACAATGAAATGAATGTAGCATTTAAACACATGGAAGAGGTTTGGTGAAAGGACTCCTTGCTTGAAACCATTGCTCCTTCTCACTATGTAAGTTGGACTGAAAAAGACACAATTTCATTATGCAGGTCTTGCTTTCTTTATATCCCTAGACCATCATAGTCAAGACTATTAGAAAACAGTATTTTAATGAAAGATCTGACTTTCATCAGGCAGCTAGAGGCATCTGGAAATTCCTGCTTTTTCAAGTTCACTAAGCCTATTTGAGGTCTTCTATAAATGATGAAAAGAATTGTTAATCCTCCTGCTGCTTAACTTTAAATCGGTAAATCAGTCCTTAAACCTGTGCAGTTCTTTAATTCATGCACTAGATGGTGATCAAAAGCAGCCCAAGTTGTCTTCTCTCTTCTTCCCAAAATCACAGCTGGCGCTGGAAAATGAAAGCCCAAGACTGACAGCTTTTCCTGCCAAGCTTTTAAACTCTTCTCAGTGTCCATTAATGATTAATCTATTTAGTTGAATCATAGAGATTAAGGTAGAGGTGCTGCTAAATTCATATATCCTGTTCAAACTGATTTTTTTTTAAGTCAGCTGTTGGATAAAAGTGTAGGAAGTGCTTCCTTCTGTTCAATTTTAAAACATTCATCAAATACTCCCTAACTTCAGGCTGGGGTTAGTGTTGTTTCCACAATACAGGAATTCAAATATACTAGTTCTCTAAATAATTGCTATGGACTGAAACTTAAGCCTCTGAATGTACAGACTGATTACTAGTAATACAAGGTAGTAATGAAAAAGTAGGGGGGCATTACCCTGAAAACATGAATACAGTTTTTTATAAGATTAAAAAAAACCCAAAAAAAACCCAAGGAAAAACCATTTCTGTACTGCCCACCCTGAAATTATAAAACCTGCTGTAGTCCTGTACTTTCAGATTACTACTGGCTTCAAGGGGAAAGATTGCTAGATGTGTTTTGGATCCTGTACCTGGAAAAAATGCATTCCACTGAAGAGAATCAGTCAAAAATGTTCTTTTACTGAAAAAGGCAAGGTATAATATACAGGAATGGAGGCTGATAGGTGGACCTAGACAGATCTGGGATGAGGATATCTAGTACAGTACTGTGCAGAGTGACTGCAGGTAGAACATATCAATGGTGCAGTGTTTAGATAGCAAGAGGGAAAGGTAAAAAACACAGGACTGTAAGATGATGATGTATAACACACTGAACTGTACTATAGCTATTATAGGGCAAATAAATATAGTTCAAATAAACAGCTAAAAGAAGGAGTGTGTCACATGAACAGTAAATGTTAATAGCAGGGAAAAATTCTTTTTTGTTCTCTGTGTGAATCTGTAAGGAAGCAGAAGCCTCTCCTGTGACTAGTGCTCAGAGCCACTCACATGCATACATCCTTCCACTGGCAAGGTTAAAAGCTGGTGGAAACAACCCTCATTCTGCTCCAGTGTGGGAGGAGGTGCCATGGGTGTTGTCTATGGAAAAAGATGCAGTGCTCTGGAGCCACCTCCATGTATGGAAAGACAGACAAAATCTGGTGCATGGAGCAATGGCATGACTTAAATTAGGCTTAAACTGAACATCTGGGTTGTTTTTTTTTTTTCTTCCCTGAGCAGAACATGGGCACTCAGTGCAGAGGCTTTATCCCAGAAGCTGGATAAAGAGATGCCCCTTAGATTTAACTTCAGTGTAAATATTTGTAACTCTTTGTGACTTCTGTGAGGCAGGCAGTGAAGGCACAGATCATCAGTGGTTAGGAAACTGGATAGCAGCAAGAAATGTATCTGCTCACAGGCAATTGTAGGGTTAAAACAGCAAAAGGAAATTTGATGCAGCTACAACGTGTTTTACACTGGTGATCCCTGTAGCAACGAGGAAATGCATGGAAAAGCAAAATTCCAGACAACTGAGTTGATGAAATGATTCATACACTGACTTTTTAGCTCAGCAGTCATCCCAGTTATAATGAGAATCATCTGAGTGAAGTAAAATAACAACAGTTTGAAGCTTGTAGGAGGGCAGTAGCCTATAGCCAGATTAGATGTGAGAATCATTTGCTCTGTAGCCTTTTGGAGAGCTGTGCCTGGTACAAGATGGAGCTTTTCCTTTGGCTTGTTTTTGTGTGTTTGTGGGGTTTTTTTTGTGTTTATGGGGGTTTTTTTTGTGGGTTTTTTTTCGAGTGGAGGTGTCCACTGCAATCCTGACTTTTGTTCTAAATTGGTCCTATACAGCTGCATGTATGCATATATGAACATGTGCATGCATATAATCTGTGCTCAAAGGAAAAATTGATCTTTGCATGTACACATGGCCAGCTTGGCAGCAGTGCACCAAAGGAATTTGCATGTGCTAAATTTATAAAAACTGTCTCCAAACATAGAAGGGAAATAGCGTCAAGAGAGTTGAGGCAAACCCTTAGGATGGTGTTAGCACGTATTCTCACAACTGGTCTTGGTTATAGATGGCTCTTGCTCAAACAACATCAGAAATGCAAACCTCACATTGCCTCATTCTGTGCAGTTTAAGTTTTTGATCTCAGAGAACTTAACATTTGATAAAATAATGAGGTAAGAACATATGTAGATTTAATCCTAGTCTGAAGTTCCATTTCAAGTTCATGCCAGATGAAGCTCCACCCTAGAGTTTTCTAATGATCCGTGTGCATTTGTGGGACCAAGGGGATGCTCCTGGGATAAAATGCAAATTATTTCTTATACATAGAAAATTATTCAAAGCACAGATCCTTACCATTTCAGTGAAAACCACAGAACCATGGAATGCTTTGGGTTGGGTTATCAGCCACAGAAAAGACTTCAGAGCAGCAGCAATTCAGTACAATGTCAGAAGGTGGCTGGCCTTGGCAATCCAGCATTGGCTCCTTTTCCAGCCCAGTAGATGTGAGACCACTGTGGTTCCCTGTCCTCAAGTCCAGATTCCAAGAGGTGCACAGGTGCACTTTTGTGTGCATGCACACACACACAAAATACACATTACACACACAGCTGGCTACAGAGATCAGCACAGAGAGCAGTGTCATTAGTGGCATCCCCATGAACACATCTAAAATCATGTCATACAGACATGGAAACTACAAACAATCATACTCTCTTCAGCTGGTAAGGACTGAAGTCTTGAAATATACTCACGTTCCAGTTTCTCTAGTAGCTGGTTTTGGAAATTGAGTCTATCCAGTTGCTGACACCTCGGTTGGAGGTATTCAGACCTCCTGTCCTGCTATCTGGCTTGTCCATCTTGGAGTTTATTAATGTTTACATACCCACACAGGAGAAAGAAATCAGATTTAATAGGAATATAGGATAGTCTGCAGTGATTAAATACAGGATTGAGATTGGTAAGGGTGCTGACCATCTGTCTGTGTGTATCTGCCCTGTTAATCTTATTTTCCCTGTATTTTAATGCACAAAATCACTTAGGTTGGAAAAGACCTCTAAGATCTAGTCCAGTCTTGCGCTGACCACCACCTTGTCAGCTAGACAATGGAACTGTCACACCCAGTTGTTCCTTGAACTCCTCCAGGGATGATGACCCCACCACCTACCTGGGCAATCCATTCCAATGTTTAATAACCCCTTCTGTGAAGTAATTCCCCCTGAAGTCCAACCTGAACCTCCCCTTGTGCAGCTTGAGGCCATTTCCTCTTGTGTTGTCAGTGGTTACCTGGGAGAAAGGCTGCCCCTCATCTGGCTGCAGCCTCCTTTCAGGTACTGATGGAGGGGGAGAGGGTGCTCTCTGAGGCTCCTTTTCTTCACATTAAACAACCCCAGATACCTAGCAGCTCCTCATCAGACTTACTTTCCAGACCTTTCCCTAGCTCTGTTGCCCTTTTCTGGGCTCTCTCCAGCACCTCAATGCCTTTCTTATAGAGAGAGGCCCAAAACAGGACACAGGACTTGATGTGTGCCTTCACCCCTGCTGAGCACGGGGGAAAAATCACTGCTCTGGTCCTGCTGGCCACACTATTTTTGATGCAGGCCAGGATGCCATTGGCCCTCTTGGCCACCTGGGAACATTGCTGGCTCATGTTCAGCTGGCTGTCAACCAATACCCCCAAGTCCTTTCCCACTGACCCATTTTCCAGCCCCTCGGACCCAAGCCTGTAATGCTGCATGGGGTTTTCCTCACCTTCCCCCATCCTCCTTACCTCTCTGTCCACACCTTTAGTTCTTCACCTAAGCATCACATAATGTATTTTCCACACTTGGTTCCCCTTGAATCTTCTTGTACTCTAGATATCCTCTCTCTGTATTTCATCCAGTGTTTCCCTGATTTCAGCCTTCTAAATTGGAGTCAGAATTCTCTCACACATNACCAGTTAGAAACAGCAGAGGAACATGGGTTTTAGACAGCTTTGATTCAAGATAAACCATCTGCATGGACTTAACCTTGTCTTGTGTTAGCCAACTAAAACTTAGGCAGAGGTCCTCTGCTGGAGCCCATGTAGGAGAGAAGCTTTTTCAAACTGAGCATGTCTATCTTAAGGCC
>VZUA01020454.1:0-17088 GCA_013401035.1 Horornis vulcanius | reverse complement strand
CCAGTGCAAGACTGGAAATCCCTTCACTTACTGATAATTTATTCTAAAACATCCTTCTGTTCTTGGGGTCAGCAACAAACCTCTTAAACTACCGCTTACTAATGACTTCTTCTTTTAGCTTTTCTGCAAGCATCTTCCTCTTCTGGAGCAGCCTTTGCTTCTCTTCTGGCATTTCCTAAAAACAGAGTGAAAACAACACTATAATAAGCAATGAGCAACCACCAGCCCCACCATGGACCAGAGGGGTGGATGGGGCTCCGGTCACCACTCCACCCTCTCCCACTGCCCTGATCCATGTTTTGGGAGCCCCAACTTCAGCTCCTGCTGAGCAATTGTCCTGAAGGCTCCCCAATCACCAGCATTTGGGGCACCTTCTAAGCATAATAAAATGCACAGCAACTCTGAAAAATATTTGAGGCAATAGAAAAGTCTTTGGACTTAAGTTCACACCCTTAAGTACTTGCTCTGTAAAGGAGAGTAATTATTTTTGGGTTTGAAACAGAATAGTTATTACATTGTTTTGTAATGTAAGAGGGTTTTAAGGTCTTCCAGTATTTTCCTCTTTTTTGAGAGAGCTTTCAAGCATTTGCAAAAGAAAAATAAAATCCCTGATATTTGAGAAGCCTGAACAGTAGTTCACAGACTAGGAGCAAACAGGCATTTTATCCATTCATAAACTGAAGTTATTCAGGAGGGTTTGATGATGCTGACGCCAACCGATGCCAACTTCATCACTGAAACTTCCAGCCCGAAGCTTCTGCAAAACCAGTAACTTGGAAATATTTCCCCCTTGTTCTTTTTAACCCGTTCCCACTCTTCAGCAGCAGCATGGACACCTGCACTGAAAGCACCCGTAGGTTTATATGAAAGTGCTTCACCTCTTTGGGAGGGGATTCCTCCTCTTTCTGGTCAGTGTTTGGTGGTGGTGGTACATTATTTTTTGACTCTTTCTTCGTAGCCAGCAGCAGGTCTCGTTTTTTCTTTAGGTAATCCTCACGTTGCTTCAGCTGCTGCTTTTCAGTTTCTGATAAATCCTGGGGGAAAAATTAAAATTTTGAAACTAATTCTTATGTATCAATGTCCTGTGCAAGAAAAGCATATTTACATCCCATTTGCTTCCAAAATTACCAGGTGAAAACAAATCCAAGTTGAGGCTTCAAGTCAGAGCTGTCTCCTAAGAAATTACCAAAGGACTGAATGCTGAATTCTACTCTGAAACCAGAAATCATGAGCTGAACTTTGTGCTAATTAAACTGTGAAAAAAATGAAAGAGTGTTTACATGTTTGTTTCTAAAAAAAACCAAAAAAACCCAAATCCACTTGATTACAATAACAGAAATTCTGTTTCAAATATAATACTATTTTAAACATATATTGTACATGTAATCCTCTCTCTTTGCATTCTAGTTCTATGTTTGGCTTTTTTTCTTATTTGTTTTTAACTTACAGGTCCTTTCACCCCAGCTTTTTGCACTGTGTTCTCTGAACCTTTCCCAGCAGACCTTTTCTTAGTGTCTTCTTTCCCCTTGGTACAAGAGGGCTGGGGTAAATTTTCAGTTCCTTTTTGTACTGGGCAAACTGGTTTGAGGTCTTCTTTTGTAGATTTATGAGATCCCTCTAAGTAATTTTACATAGAAAACAATTAGAATAGAAATACATCAGATAAATATAATCAGAACAGAACATCATGGAATAGTACAACATTGCATGTTGGAAGGTATTCCTGCAGGGCAAATACACTTTTCTCACAGCCTTATCCTGCTAAGTTCTTAAAATCTTGAGACAAGTGGACTCTTGAATAATTCAAAACCAGCATCATGTTGCTCACTCAGCACTGCACTCCCCCTAAAATTACCTAATGGGCATTTTGGAGTTTCTTCAGAGTCCTCAGCTCCTTCAGTGGATTCCTTAACTTTAACAGCTTCTCTCGAATCTCCTGGAAAATTGTGGGTAACATCTGGAGCTTTGAGTTTAGCACGTGCCTTGAATTAGAGAACAAATAAACCCAACTGTTACATTTCCTAGCACTGTACCTCAAGTACTGAACTGTCCACACAAAGGAATCTCCCATATAAATTTCCAATTAAAACTGCATTGTTTACACTATAGACAATCCAACCCTTCTCTCAGAATTTCTGCCTAGAAATTGTCTATGCTGTTGATCAACCATGTAATTCATATCAGAACCCCACACCATTCATTAAACTTTGCAATCATTTTGTGTTAAAATATTCTTTTAACAAAAAATGTATCACTGGGCACTAACTATCACCTTCTCTGGCCAAGTGAACTTGACTGGGGGCTCTGCAATCTGGCTTCTTTATCAAGAATAATATACCAATATTCTTGGTGGTCTATAGAGATTTGGATAAAACCTGCCTATGTTTCCAGTCAAGGGGAGGCTTATTGCCATGATTCCACAATTTGGCCAGTCCCCATTTACATTCAGTTTCCTTTCTCTATGGTTTACTATGATGGACACCAAGGGATGATCTCTTGGAGAGGATTTCTGGGTCCTGGTGATTAGCTCTGTCTTGTGAACACTTAATGAATAACTACACTGTCTACCAAGTGATCCTGAAGGTAATTCCTGCGGGATTATGAGTGCTGTCATCTCCAAGCATCTTACACTTTAAAGGTTCTTTGATCCTGACAATATGAGCAATTCAGTTGCTCTCTGGATCTGAAAGGTTGACACCCGTTAACAGGATTTCAGGATTCAGTTGCTGAGTAGGGAATGTGCTTTGTGTGGGATACTGCATTGATGGAACAGCCTGGAAGGGATCCGGGCACAGTCAGGACAGACTATCAGGGGATTTCTTAATCATCCCCATAACTCACATACAAAGGTAAGATACTCACTTCTTCAGTCCTCTTTCTCTCTTGCTCTATTTCATACTCTTCCTTAGATTTTCTGTAACAGTAAACATGAGTAAACATTCAAAACTCCTTTAGTGGTAGTGATTTTCAAGGAACTTTGACACTGCTTAAATATTTGAGGACTAGCAAAGCAATTACAAGGTAATGTGAATTTGTGAGCATCCAAAATATTTCCATAACTTAAGTCTTATTAGAAATAAATAATTGGGATAAACACACAAGAGCCCACTGTCCTCAACTATCTTTGTGCTAAAATAATTGTGTAAGAATTTTCAGGAGTTATCTATCCCTTAATTTCATTTGCTAATTTAAAGACAGGAAGGGAAGTATTTCCAGAATCCAGAGGGAAAATAGCATTATCTAATATAACCTGGATGGACTCATCTCCTATTATCTATGCGTCTGTGAACTGGGAGTGGGGGAGAATCTGCAGAAGTTGTACTGGTCTCGCACAGATCATAGCAAAAGTTCTCACTCACTATTTGGATATTCCTGAGCACACCCACTGCCCAGCACCATCCATTTTTCCTCGGGTGGTATATTGGCAAGAATTACCTGTTATCTGTAAGATGAATGCAGTTCCCTGGAAAAGGCTAGAAGAGTTAGGTCCTACAGACCTATATTTTAAAATAACGTACAAAGTCTGACTGACTGATTTCTTACCTTAGAACCTCCCTGAGTACTTTCATTTCTTCCTGTTCAATTTCACTGAATACATCAGAACCCTCTGTCAAACACTCAGGCAATACACCTGGAAAAAAAAGATTTATGCAATATTCTAAGGAAAATGATTTTGTGCTCCAATTGCCAGAGAAGAAAATTTAAAAAAAACCCAAACACAAGAAAATCACATTCACAAAACCAAAGCCAAGTAATTCTGCCTCTGAAATGGTTTCCACAAATCTCCTAGATACTAGAGGAAAAAAATCCTAAATCCTGGTAGAAAAAAGGCAAAGATTTCTGCAATGAAAGTTTTGACATCAAAGGTTAAGCCAAACTCTGCATTGACAATTATGTGGCATTTCCTGTAGGCTGCAATTCAGCCATGGCCACCTGAACTACTCCCAAATGTAGCTGTTATATGAAAGGTGAAATTTAAAAATTCTTCTCTGAAGAACACACATACAGTAAGCAGTAGGTAAAACTAAAGACATGGAAGAGAGGAGTGGGATTAAAATCTTTTAAGAAGCATCACCAGAGCAGCAAAGTTGTGTGTGGATTATTTTCTCTTCAATCTTCCTTCTCATGCATGTATGAGCATGATGAAGGCCTTAACTTGTGCTTTCTCAATAGATTTTTCAGTGTGAATTGCAGAGTAAGCACAGCAGACACTACACCATCCTTGCCATGCAAGGAGCAGAATTCCAGCTATTGATATTGCTCTGTTTGAGGAACTGCTCTAAGTGCTTTAACTCAGAATTGTCACCAAACTTCTGCAACAAAAAACTCAGTCAAGTTTCACAGAGAAATTGAGACAAATAGACTGAAATACTGTTAACTTTAAAATACAGACAGCTGTCAGTGACATGTAAGCCAAGGACCAAGTAATGAAATCCCCGTCCCAGTATAATCAACTGGATGTTTTCCCATAACTTGAACTGGAGCAGAACCAGCATTCCACACTCATTTATGAATGGCTTGAAGAGTCATCAAAAGAACTCTAAAAACTTGCAGTGTACCCCTGTTCATTATTTCTTACCATTTCTTTCTTTGATGATTCGAATTGCTTGCAGTTGCATTTCAATATTTTTCTGTACCATCATTTTTTTAAATAGTCTAAAATCTTCTGCTGCCAACACTGTTTGCAGAATGGCCTGTGGGTGGAAAGGTATGCACAAAATTAAACCCCCACAGAAATCCTAACCAGCCTGGTCTGTTAGAAATTAGCTTGATTTTTCAATTCTGGGGAGCATGTTTTTAATAATTATATTTCATTCTCCTATCTGTCTGTTTTCCCAGACATACAAGAAGAGCTCATGGTCAGGAAAATAACTTGGTGGGTTATGTCTTTAGATCAACATGTCTGCAGTAACATTATGACCGTATTATAATATGACAAAATTGGGTTTCCAAGAGTAAGTTTGCAGCTGCAGTTCAGTTGAAAATTAGTTTCACCATGAAAACTTTTCCAAGTTTCATCTCCTGCCAGCTGTGTTAGGGAAAACATCAAGCTAAAAATGAAATCCATACATGGCTTAATGAAGGCAAATACCTGTGAGGTGTGGGTCTTTGCAAGAGGAGAAGAAAAAGCTTCTTGAAATTTCTCCTCATTAATTCCGACTTCTTTAAGGTAGTCCTCTAGTAATCTCTCCACCTGTAAGAAAGTATAAGCTTTACCTTCTAAGGTTTGTCCCTGAGAATCATAGGAATTTTGTCGTCATGATTGTCTATTCTTTTCTGCTCATTTCTTATCTGCTCTTTATAAACTCAAAGGAAAATCACTACAATGGCATAAACAACTTTTCTGATGTCAAGCTTTATTTGCTTTCATGAACTATTCAAAATGAGCATTTTTATTGCTAAATTTGATTACTTCTTAATGTATCTTCTCAATTTTCAGGACTCTCACTCATGTACCTTTTCCCCAGACTCCTGGCTAATATTCCTCATGGTTTTTTTGATGTAAGTAAAAGGCTTTTTGCCAGTCTGTGCCTGAAAGTCTTTTGGTCAGAGCAGAAATCAATGTTGGTTTGTATTTACTCAAGCAAAGCTTTTTAATATCATGTATTCCACAGCCTCATTACAGAAAGAGTGTGTTAGAAATCTGTATGTATTGTTTTATAGATATTTAAACTCCAAAAATCTCCTGTAGTTTTTTCTGATGACTGAAAGATATTTCAAGTTTTCCCAGACTCATTAGTGAACAAAATACAAGTTATGAGTGTTCTCAGACATCCTGCTGGTTGTCATTTTAACTTGACAGAAAAAAACATTATCAAGCTTGATAAATACAATCTTGAAGGTAGTGGATATATTAATTCTAATGAAAAATATGTAAAACAGCCTAAGAGCTATGACTGTGTCACAGTTTCTTTTCTATGTACCTGGTCTTTAGGCATAAAAATGCATATGACAACTACAACTCACAGGATTTCTAAATAACATGGAAAATTTCTAAATAACAATATTAACCCAATTAGAAGTTCATCCAAATACTCATTTAACATTTTAAATTGTTTTACTTAGAAATTTACGACAAATAGTGAATAATGCTCACCAGAGCTTGGTACTCTTGATAAATTTCTGTGTAAGACAACTTGCTTTCTTCTTCATCATCAAAAACTGAGGAGGGGTAAGAAGAAACATTTAGCAGTCAGTGTACAAACCATCACAAATTAACTGACACCCTAAATAGCAAGATTAACCTTTCCAGGGTAATATATTTAATCAATGAAAATATAGGCCATGGTTTATAACAGTCCTGTGTTTTTCTACACACTCAGGCTAAGCATGTGCTTTTGCTAATAGAAAGTAATTAAGCTGCATAATTTAATATTGGGAAAATGTATCTTTATAATAGACTTGTAAGCAAGTTGAGGATTCAGCAGATGTATTCACTAAGAAGTAAGTTTTAATACAAGAACTATCCCATGAACCTGTGTAAGGTTGTTCTATGGTGGCAGATGACACATCAAGCAGGAAATTTCTCACTCTCCCTGTATTTACGTGGAAGATGTTTATTAATGACTTAAACCATTTTTTTTAAATGTCATTCATGTAGTGAGAAGCTAAGGTGATGCAGGAAAATGAGTCCCTGCCTGTAAAATGAGATAAACCCAAAGAGGAAATGTTAAGTTATCTATCCTGATTTAGGAAATATGAACATTCCTATACCATAGGCCATATTAATCATATTAATTTAAATTCATATTAAAAGCCCTGACTGGATCTACTCAAGCTCATGATCTCTATGCTGCAGAATATGTGGAAGAAGCAGAAAATAAGAAGAACTGAAAACTAAGGTTGGGAGGGGGTTAATTTAATTTTTTTTTTCATGCCAACAACTAACAGAGGTAATGTAAAACCTGGCAACTAATGCAGAGGCTTAGAAGTCAGTCTGCCTCAATCCCCTTCAAGATTAGCCACTTGGACAAGTCATTTCTCAGGAACATCCTTTGAAGTCATTGAAGAACGGGACTTCTGCATAAATTGGTGAACAAGTGTGATTTATTCTTCATGTACATGTGACATCTCTGATGGTGGTGGTGGTGCCTGTGGAATCAGTGCAACCTTCACACAAATTTAGAGTGACTTTTTGAAGGCATCCAACATCTTTCCCAGCCATGACAGCCCTGAGGTCACATCACTCCAAACCTGGATGCAGTGTGAGCTGAGGTGGCACGTCCTAAAACAGCATCACTTTCTAACACAGAAGTGCAACGACAGAAATCCAATCACACAATTCAGGTCCCCCACAAGCAGAGGAAAATGTGCTTTTTAGTGGTACTTTGGAAAACCAACATTGCTTGTGGGTTTTGCATAAGGCAAAATTTTTAATGAAGAAATTAAAATAAAAGGTTTACAAATATCTAGGATTAAATTCAAATGGTAGGGAAGGTAGTATAGATATCAGTTCTGTGGTAACCACCATATTACCAAACTCAGGAGGGCAAAAGACACTTGACAGCCTCTGCTGTCTCCTCTTGGCTGGGGATCCGTCCCAGCTCTTCCAGGCCTCAATTTTCACCTTGGCTTCTCTGTCCCCTTTTTCCCCACCTTTCCTGCCCTGGGGATCCCAAGCAGGGGTGACACAGGGATGCCACTCCTTGGTGACAGCTGGCGTGACACTGCCAAGGGGATGTTCCTCCTGCAGAGCAGAGTGGGAAGCTGGCACACACTGTGCTCTGTCCTGGGACACAGTGGGATGAGGTTCAGTGCCAAGTAAAGTAAGCTGCAGTCAGCATCTCCTCTCAGCTAAGTGGTTTTAAGGAGTACGTGGAACAGAGACCTTGGATTTTCTTGAGTCAGGGCTCCTGAGTCACGTAATCATTATTCTTTAAGGTGTTGGCACAGTGTTTGGTCACCAACAGGAATAAAGATCTCAAGAACCACAGTATGAAGACAAGCCAAGGGACACAGATGTCCTGGGAGACACTCATTATTTTCCTGTTAAAACTGAAAATCTTGGCTAGGACCCCTCAAATGGGACAACACCCATCTATTTAATGTCAGTTTGATGTAAAAGGAAATTAATCAAGCTATAAAAAATTATTCAAGTTCCCAGAAAGAGGGAGAGAAAGCAAATACTTACAAACAGATTAAAAGCCATTACATTAAGTTTACAAATTAAGTGCAAGAACTTGGCCTAAGAAACTACAGTTTTAAAATAAATACTTCACATACTGATTACCAAAATCCAAATTGTATTTTTGAGGACTCACAGCTTATTGTCAGTTAATCAGACTGTAGCTAATTTGCTTGTCCAGCCCAAAGATTAAATGCTTTGGGAATGCAAAGGACTCTGTCCTGACAAAGTATGTCAGTATAAAACCAGCACAGCAGGACGTGACCATCACGAGCTTGCCTTACTCTAGGTGGAAATTTACAGCGGTTCCACAAATCTTCTTACTGTTAGTAAATTCCCCTCAACCTTCTAAGGAGAAGGGATCATTGCTCCTGAGAGGGATAAATCAATTCCCTCGATAGCTAAACCCAGACCCTCTGCATGATAACCAGAATGTTTGCCCCACCCCAAGTTTAGGCAGACTTCCCAGGAGAAAACTTCCAGTCTAGGTTTCTCTAACACTTCCTAGCTGTGAAGGCTCCAGGAGCTTTCATTTCCTCTTTTCCCAGTTTTAAGAGGGAAAGGCGTATGGACTCANCGGGGCGTAGAAATGAGAAACTGAAAGCAATTTTTTTTCAAGAATCACAAACAAAAGCTGCCTTTGTTTTTCCAAAGAGCTTAGGCACTGCTTTCAGACTTGTCCAAATTACTACTTTGCTACTGTAAGGATCCAGATGTTTTTTGGCAGTAGAAATTGTTCTGTAAGAGCAGAAGTAATTCAGCCAAATCTCTACATCAGAAAGTCTATTTCCTCCTTCCCTCTCTGGAGATACAAACCTGCAGAGGCCTCCCGGGCTACAGGGCAATCCTGACCCCCCTCACTGCCTCTACTTCCACTTTACCCAGGCTGCTGCCCAAATCATGCCTTGATTGACTAAAGAAGACAAAGAAATTGACGTTTAACTGGAGTTACTTCCGAGCTAAACTCACACACAGGGTCACCTACAAAACATCCCCGGTAATCACTATATGCTAACTGTAATTTTTGCGAGGTACTAAAACTCAGGTGTTTTCACCTCTTAACATTCACAAAATTGCAGGAATTTAACTTTGGGCCTTCTTCTCCCATGTCCCAATGACCAGATGGCACTTTCGGCTGTCCAGACCACTTTCCTAAGGAAAACCCCTGGCTCTGGGAGAGCTTTGGAAGCCGTGCCGACGTCCGAGGCGCCGCAGGGTGCAGCGCTCGCTCGGTGCCGGCCGTAAACTCATGCCATAATCACAGAACGAGCTAATGGATGCAAATGGCACCTCCAGACACACGGTTCTCCCGGGGAACACCGCGGGCGCCGGGGAGCGGCCGGAGGGGCCGAGTGCGCGCTCCGGCACAACCCCGGGGGCCGCAGGGACGCCCTGCACCGGGCCAGGCCCCCGGCGGTGGCCTCGGGGGACCCGCCCTGCCCTGCCCGGCGCCCCCGCTCACCCTCGCAGTTGTGCTCCATGAACTCCAGGATGGGGATGGACCAGGCGGGCCCCCGCAGGAAGCCGGCGATGGTGTCCACCACCCACTCCACGTCGTCCTCCTCCTCGGCCGCCATGGCCGGCGGCGCGGGCGCTATGGCAACGGGCGTCACGGGGCGGGACCTGCGGGCCGGGAGCCGCTCCCACGGTATTCCTGGCAATCGCGGCGCGGCGGGAGGGGGCGTTGCGGAGCGGGGCCTCTTGGCGCTGGAGCCGCGGTAGCGCGCCTGGCAGCAGCCGCCGTGTCCCCGGCCGCCTGACGCGCGAGTCCTGCACAACAACAAAAAGAGAAGAAATTAGTGCCTTCAGTGATTGTTAGTCAGCAGTGTTGAGGGAAATGGAGCACGGGAACAGGCTGCTCAGCCAGGCTTCCCTGTACTTGGGAACAGCCGCCATGGATAAGAGGGACACGGCCCTGAGAAGCCGCCTTGCACTGGCCCTGTGCCCTCCGCAGATGCCCAGTTATTCTAACGCCTCTCTCATTCACACTTTCACAGTACAGTCCAGGTTGGGCTTGTATATTTAAATATTATTCTAAAACATTATCCCAGATGATGGAAAATCCCTGTTATCCCCTCTTTTATCATGTGCAGAGTGCAGTGACATTGTGGAGCGAACAATAACGTGTTCCTTGTTAGCTGTTGAAGCTGGTGCTCTAATTCTAATGTTAATACCTCATCAGGCCATACGAACACGGATAATTCATAACTTAGTAACATTGCGGAAACCCTACCATGCTAGAATTAGGAAATAATTTACAAGGCAATGAGTAAGAAGGTTTACATTAACACTTAATTGTTAGGGTATTTCTCCACTAAAATCAAGGTAATTTCTCTCACTGTCCTAATTTCTTACACTGCTGACAAACTGAAAAGTTTTTGCCAATGTCTAAATTTATGTTCTTCCTAATACTGGACAATTGCTTGCCTTACTGGTGCATGTCACTGGTAAGTAAAAAAAAAAAAAAAGAAAAAACAACACAACAACAACAAAAAAAACCCAACAAACCCAAAAAGAACCTCTTCATCCTTTTTGAAAGATTTTAATGACCACAAACAGTGGCAGTTGCAGTTCATTACATCAGATTCAGGCTCGGTCTTGCTCAAGAACTCTTGTAACCATTAATGAGATTCACAAAGTTTCAGTGCTAGGTGAAGGCTATTTTATTTTCTCACTATTTTTTCTCAAAGGTAACAATTAAATGCTCTCAGAACTGCAGAGAATACCTGATCATCATTTAAATAAGTATCTGCACTGGAAAATCTTCAAATTTTCCTTTTGCAGGCCACTTTTTTCACCATGAGTGCTTCCATTTCTACAGCCAGTTTTGTGGTCTGAGAGCATCAGTAGCATGACAGGATATTCACTTCCTATTTGTTGCATAAGAAGTTAAAGCATTTCATCACAGTTACAAGAAAAATTGCTGCAGTAATGGGTATGAGGAAGTTCTGTCCTCTGTAATCAAATCCATTTTATCATCTCACAGGAAAGTGCCTGATGTAATCATGTTCTGTCCATAGATGTAAAGGAAACACTGGAGTTGGTGATCTAGTTGTTAATAGTACAAAAGATGGAGCTGGAAATGCTCCCTTGTCTGAGTCACAAAATCATTTATTGCTTGATTTTCTGTCTTCTCTGAGCAAGTTGCTACTTCGGACATTTTGACATATATATATATATGTATGTATGTATATATGTATATATGTATGTATGTATGTATACTCACACACCGAGAGGCAAATTTTGTCAAGTCTTTCCAGTCTCTGTGTTTCACTGAATTCTTTGTCAGTACTCAATGCTCTTCACATCCAGTGGGTTCCACTCACATGGACAATAATAAAAAAGTTTGAAATTCCAGAATCTGACTTCTTTTTGCTGAATGCCATTTTTGATCTGTTGCTGAAATGATAAATTTCTTTATCTATTTATAAATAAAGAGGCAAGAAGTGAAGCAGATGAGCTTCTTAGCTATTGGCAGAAGTGGTTTCTTCAATGTGCATAATTTTTTAGCATTTGAGCAATTTAAAGGTTACTGGCAAAAGTGCAATTATCAGATTAACAGCTAAACAGCATTATTTTTAATTACTCTTTTGTTTAGGCTTTAATTCTCTCATCCACCTAGTTTGTAATAGTCTTACTACTGCAACAGCTATAAATATTTTTACTTTAGTAAATTTAATGCAACTTTTCCAGTTTGTTTTTATAAATTTTAGTTTGGGAGGGATTTTTTTAATAAATCTAACCTCAAAGAGAATACTGAGCTCAAGCTTCTGAAAACTTGTGGTGCAAAGGCCTTTTCTTTCAGTCCAGTAGACGGAATAAAATGTGACTTCTGCATAAAAGGTTGAAAATTAAAATACTGATCTGTTTGGGTTTATTGGCAACAATTTATTGTGGAGATTTTCTGGTTAAATATGTTCTACTTCAGGGACTTCACTGTACTCTAATCAAAGCTAAACTAGGACAGAAATTGGTTCTGAGCAATGCAGGCACATTGAAGAAGTACTTAAACTCAACTAAGGAATTGTGAGTTATCTTCATTTTCCACTCCTTTGGGATATTGAGCTCCTGCATGAACTTCTAATGATCTTCCTGTTTAGGTAGATTTCTTTCATTTTATAAAGCTATTCTTTTTCTCTTGTGACTTGAAGGTTTTATACAAATGTAAGGCTGTTTCACAGAACCCATTCTGCCTGAAAGGCCATTCCTAATATAATTATCTAATAATAAGCATATGCCACTGCTTTTCCTATAATAATGCTTCTTAGCTAAATTATCTAATCTTAAAAACATCTCAAGTGTCTAACATCTAATGCTTTCCCTTTATAGCTTGTGAAAATAAGAGATGCTAGAACTAAAAGAATATTATTTCTTCTCTTTTTTAGAGGTTTTTTTTATTTATATACTTGCCATAAACCATGCATATTTTACCTACACCTTTATCCAAACGTCTATCCATAAGCCTGATTTCATATATTTTCCTGAAGCAAATTTTGTTCTTTATTCAGCAACAATAAGATTTATTCCCATATATACTTTTCATAGGGATTTTCTCCACACACATTGACCTGGTGTTTTATTAATTGCTGCAATACTTTTACCATTGTTTTTACTGTGGTGTTTGCACCTCTCAAATTCTAAAAAGCCTTGTACCGATTTAGATTTTTCTGTCCAATTTCAGCTGATTGTTATTGATGGAAGATGAACTACAACAAGGTGAAGTCTGTGGTTTGATCTGAAGCCTTTGAGCTTTGTTATTCTAATCTCTTCTGGCATGGAGTTCTGCAGCCATGAGCAGGCTAAAAAGAGAGTAAGAAAAAGCCCTGTGACCTTTCTTTGGAAGTGAGTTTCACTGAACCAGGAAAGGCAGCATCTGTGGAGTATGAAATGGTATCAATAAGGCTATGAGATGGTTAGAAATAGTAAAATAATAAATTGCCAGATACATGAGCATTTTATTCATTGCAGAATAAGAGTGGGAGAAAGTCAGGGAACATTTGCACAACTCCATGATAATAATAGTTTAAAAAGAAAAATATATAACCTTCAGTTGTGTATGGATTTTGGGGAAAGATCTTTATTTCTGAGCTTAGAAGACTAGAAGGCTAGAGTTAGAAGACACAAGTCCAGCTTCTAACACCTTCAGCCTAAAGTTGCTAAAGCTATGCAGAAAGATTTCTACACACAAACTTGTTTTACTTTCTCTTCAGGTTTTACCACTGTGAGAATTACACATTTTTAATTTCTTTGTAGAACTTTGCTTAAAAAGGACTCTTCAATATTGGGATTACTGAAGTGTTACCTCGGGCTATGTGAGGACTAGAAGAGATCTGAAGGCTGCCCAGCCTTGGAGTTTCCTCAACTGCACAGTGCAAGAGAGAATTTATTTGAGACATGAGTTTGGTTTGAGTCATTTAGTGTTACTTCAGGGCTTGGCTTTCAAGAAGGCATTTACAGACAAAGTGCTGGTTCTGGGGTCTCTGGGGAACTGGAGTTGGCATTTCTGAGTTTTATGACCCACGTTTCAGTTGCCCCCAAGAACTTTGGCTAATTGCATTGTATTGTTGATTATAAAAGACAAAGAAAAACCCCAAGGAAGACAATGCACTGGAGAGCCTCATAGAAACTGTGCTTTCTACTGCTGAAACAGAAAAATCAACTGGATGTACAAGAAAGAAATATTTCCATGGAGATACAGATGGAAGTGTTTTGTACAGAACCTCATCTGTCCTGTTTCATGGATTTCAGATGTATAGGACTTGTAGCAAGTCAGATATTGGAAGAATTACACAAATTAGGTTAGCAGAGTGCATCTACTGGAGAGCAGCAGTTTATCCCATTTTCCAGGGTCTGTTATCTGGCTCCCAGGTGCAGAAGGAACTCCATGTTCACAGCTCACACTCTCACTGTGCCAACTCACTGATGTGATGGAGCCCCATGTTCAGGATGACACAGGAGTGTCAGGGTGAGTTGTTCTGAGATCTGAGCAGAGCCCAGGAATTCTAGACTCCTCACACCACCCCATTAACTCTCCTCACTGCTGCAACTGATATTCCAGCAACTTCCAGGTTTGAGGGGCGCTGCTCAATAAGGGGTTTTGCCACCATGGCCAGCACTGGGGAGAACAGAGATGTTGCTGTNGTAAATCTCATATAGTTGACAACTTTCTTGGAGTTCCCCAAATCTCCAGTCTCCCAGATAAATTTAGCTAGTCTTATCGTAGTTTCTGCCTGTTTTCTGCTCTTCTCTTAATATCTGCAGAGAATNAATAATACATTTGGTTCAAATAATAGTGAGTGAGCAAAAAGGACCACGTGGTGGTACGAGGCCAGGACTTGGATCCCACCATGTACCAATGAGATGCCCCAAAATTAACCCTTTTTCTCTTTCTATCTCCACTCATCACCACCCATTTTTGATTCATGTCTCTTGTTATCTCTGCCCAACATCACCTTTACTACACATGCTCCACTATCCCCTTTTAGGGGTTGTCCTCACTCTCAGGAGTCATAAGGAGTAAGGCTCATCATCTTCCTCACGTGTCCTTTCAATGACTTCTTTGATTACACATGCACTTTAAGCTTCTATTATATCATCTGGTACTATATTTGAATATTAAGGCCATAAATTTCATATAATTAACAGGTTTTTTGGAGTGTCCCCAAGTCCTACTATGTTCCGAGCAGTAAATCTCATATAGTTGACAACTTTCTTGGAGTTCCCCAAATCTCCAGTCTCCCAGATAAATTTAGCTAGTCTTATCGTAGTTTCTGCCTGTTTTCTGCTCTTCTCTTAATATCTGCAGAGAATAAGGGGGGGACTCCTCCCTCCTCAGCGTTACATCTTAACTATCGATATTGATTACTGTTTCACTTTATTAGCACGAGTCGCTCCTATTTACCACACTGTGGTACTGCTGCTTCCCTCTTGCTGTGCTATTTTCTTTTTATTTTCTAAGGTGCCATCTACTCAGACTCATAGCAGAGGCTCTGTTTAGAACAGAGGAAGAGCTGGGACATGTTGGACATAGCCAGGAGCTGCTGAGATGTATTTCCCTGAACGTCTGGATACAGCTGCCACGCTTTAGGCATGACCTCAGGAAGGCATAAAAACCAGAGTTGTGAGAGGTAGAGTGGAGCTTTTCACAGCTTCATGAACAGGTTAAATGATAGCAGCATAAGCAGTTCTTACTTGGAGGACACACTGTAGGATTCCAGTGTGTGCATGGTTCTCATTAAGCTCTGTAACTTTTAATAGTTGATTTTTATGAAAGCACCATGAGTTATTTATTAAGTCGTTTGTATTTGTGGACTCTGGGATTTTTACTTGGGCTTAAATGTTATGATTAAAAAAAAATCCAATTTGGCAACTATGCTTTTATAGAATTTTAATTATCAAATGATGCTGTGTGTAACTGTGGGTTATTTTGTGACTGAATCATGGATTACCTCACAGTAGAGCACACAGCTGGAGGCTATGCTGTCATTGCAGAGGACTTATTTCACCCCCTGCCTGTCTTGCTCATGCTTTTTAACCTTGAAAAACTTGCCAAATATATCAGGTGTATGAAACTTGTCACTAGTCTTTACAAAGGTGTGAACAAGCAGGCTAGTTAGATTTTGTAGGAAACAAAGATAGGGAATGAGGTGAAATGAGCAGTACAAAAAAATGTGATTTCAAATTAGTTTGACAATGGAAGGTGGACAGTGGGAAGTTAGCACTGCACAAAGCTTTTTGCCCTGGCTTTTTATGTCCAGTCCTAGTTCTACTTTCTTGAGAGGAGTGAAAGCCACCCGTGCTTTCAGCTGAAGGGGTCAGAAGTCAGCCATGAACTTTTATTTTCAATAGCCTGCAGGGAGAAAGGCTGACTGGACAGCCTTGGAGATAAACCACTGTCCCCAAAACGAAGGAGCTTTAGGGATCTTGGCAAACCACAATTATCACTCCTTGTTTGTTGTGGTTAGGGTTCTTGGGGTTTTATTGTCTTAGGGCTGGAGTTTTTGGGGGTGAGGTGGTGATTATGATGTTTTCTTAGCCAGTTCCTGGTACTGGTTTCTCAGCACTCAGTGTCTGTTCAGAAGTGTTTGCCCTGATGCTTCTCTGCAAGGTTCTATGGAGTTCTGCTGGTTTGCATATGCCCACGGTGGGCTGGCAAACAGGGCTCTGAAGCTCACGGGGTGAAGCTAATTCATGCTTCTGCACTCTTGGCAGAAATCCTGGCAGGATTTTAGGCCGTGAGGGGAGTTGGATGGAGGACAAGAGGTCAGGGGGAGGTTGGAAATTGCATTTAAGACTCTGCTGGGAGTCTTAATACTGGTAATCTGTTCACTGTGATAAAGCAGAAAAAGTGCTTGTTGGGAAAGCTGACAAGAGACCGGCCAGATCCATTTTGGAGCTAGGGATCAGAAGGATCCTTCCTGACACTTTGCTTGGCTGGATAGGCTTAGTTCACTATTTTAGAGCAAACAACAAAGCAGCTCTGCATTATAGTGCCAGCGTAGTAATAGAGCACTTCTTGTACTTGAAATTCAATTTTACATTCCCTGCAGAAATACACATGGTTTTCACTGAAATAAATAGGGTTTAGTGTGTTTGGCATTAATATTACTGGCTCCTTGCTGTTTGTATGCATTTTGTGCCAGAATGCTTTTTTATGAGAAAAATACGTCCTGAAAGCTTTTGTAGGGATGAAACACCATACTTTTTACTTGGAAAATGCCTCCAGAAGGTCTCATGTGGTGTTGTGTATTAATTTGTAATAGGATGGAGTGATTCAAACTGACCTTCACAAAGTGTTTAGCTGAGTGAACACTTTCTGTGGTAGGGTTTTCATTTGTAAATCCAGGATGCCAGAGGGAATAATGGATGGGGAAAATAGTACTTCCAGAGTAGCAAACTCTGAAGCTGAAGCATCATTTTCTTAAACAAAAGTTATGTAAGTAACTGTTAGAATCCCATTAGAA
>VZUA01020453.1:55670-78992 GCA_013401035.1 Horornis vulcanius | reverse complement strand
AAAAGAGCATGAAAGCATCTCAAGAACCAGCCCCAGTGGTACAGACAGCAGGTCATCTTGGCCACGTGGGTGTAAGAACAAGTTCAGGAGGAGCCCCAGTTGAAAATGGAACTCCTCACGTGGAACAAACCGTGCCTCTGCTCCACTCCCCCGAATCCCACGCGCGCCGTAGAGTTGATGTGAGCTCATAGAGCCATGGACAATTATAGCCTCCAGTCTTAGTCAGACTGGGACTTCTAATCCCTGGATACAGAGACATTTTCTCTTGTAGAAAGCAAAAATCTCCTCCTGAACCAGTTTCCCATGCCGTGGAAAGTTACTTGGTCAGGCTGTTCGTGGTTTCAGCAGCTGAGAAAAATTCCTCTAAAGGTCAGGGAGCTGAATTGCTGCAGCTCCTTGCCAGGTCTGCTTCCTAACACAACAATTCCACCAAAGCCCTTCCTGTCTTCCTTCTTGGGACTGTTCAATATGGGCACTGCTGTGCATGGAGCCTCCAGAGTCCAGGCTGTGGGAGTCTGTTTTTGTTTTGTTAAGAACAGAGTTCAAACAGACTTTGACTGGAATATCCTTTGGGTTTGTCTTGGGAAGGCCCAAGGATAAGGATTTTAAATAGAGAGGGTGGGACATAACCAAACCTGAACTAAAAGTCTTAATTCTTCCCTTTTTGAAAGGATAAATTAAAAATAAACACAGAATCTCAGAATGGTTTGGGCTGGAAGGGACATTAGAGATCATCTCATTCCATCCCCTGCCATCAGCAGTGACACTGCACTCGACCAGGTTGCTCCAAGCCCCGTCCAGCTGGCCTTGGACACTTCAAATAATTCAAATAATGCCTGTGTTCTAAGATTTAAAGACTAGGGATGTGAATATCCACTGCTCTATCACACATCTGGCTGAAGTATGAGCTGGCAGATGTGGGGTGGAATAGGAAGAGAGGTGGGTGGCTCATGCAGTTAGAAAAACATCTTGGTACAGATTAAAAACATTACACATCTTTCCAGCCTTGCTTGCAGCACAGAGAGAGATTTGACCTTCTAAGATGCTGTCTCTGGACTTTGTATCAAAAATATACATTGGAACCTTTTACCAGGTTGTTGTGTCTGATTAGAACTGTTTTTAACAACTGCCTGTGTTGAAGTGAAGTAGTTTTGTGGTTTAGAAAAAAATAATTCTCCCCTCTAAAGAAAAAAACAGATCACAATTCATTTTCATTCTCTCCTGATTTTCTTCTTCCCAGTAGGAGAAATCCATGCAGAACAAAATACAATAACTTTTCCTAAAATGATATTTGGTATATTGAATTCCTTATTACTGTCTTCCCTTGTACATCTTTCTTTATTCATCAGGTTACAGATGTCCAGAAGCTCAATGATAAATGTCAATCTTCATGTTTTTAGATCTATTTAAAGGAAAATGATGAACACTGTCAGAGCTTGTTTACATTAGGCTGAGCAGTAGGAACCTGTTTCCAGAAAAGCACTTGCATTTCCTTGGGGTTGTTTTGTTACTCTTGACAGTGATTCAGATAAAACAGAGGAAATTTTTTTTTCTCTTTCTTATCTGCATGGAAAGCAGGGTGGGAAGGAGAAGGGAGGAGCTCCTGGGGACAAGCTCTGAAAATAGCCATGAATTCCTCTCAGAGCCCAGGTTGATTCCAGTCTGCTCCCAGAACTCCCAGAGTTCTCCATTCTCTCTCTCTCCATAATTCATGTCATTTTTATCCTGGGGGAGCAGGAACTGCTGGTGACCTTTTTTGGTCTGTATTCAGAAATATCAAATTGCACTGATCTGACCTATTGATAGCAGTGACTGAAAAATGCATCAATAGTGATGCTTTGTGTGGTGTCTGTGACTCCACTGGCATCTTCCAGGAGAAATAGATACACAGATAGAGCTGCTAAAGACAGAGAAATCATTGATTACCAAGGAACAGAAGAGTCTCAACTTGAAACTCATGGCTTTTACTACATTGACAAGAAAAGGATTCTTTAGGGAAGTTTGTCAATTTGTTTTCCTGTATTTCCCCAAGTGGAAAAAAGGCAATGATTTTGGAGAGCCAATGGCAGGCATTGATTTAATAATTAGAACACATTTAAATGTGTTGCATGGACATGGCCATTTGTTTAGGCAGGAACATTCTTAATTTAGATGTCAATATTTGTTACTGCATGAGAACTTTGCAGGTTTTGCAAGGTAGCACCCTACAGACACAAAATAAATCGTCTGCCCACCTCAGATATCTGACCAAACCATTGCTATCTTGCCTTTGAAAAAATGCTAATTGTCTGAGCACTGCAATTTTCTGACTTTAGTGAAATCAAACTATTTTGATCATCACAGATTTATGGCCAAGCCTTTTTCTTCTGGAGATGGGAAAGACATTAAATCATATTCTCAGGGGTGGTGACATCATCCTCCTAAAAGGCAAAAAAATGCTTAACCCCATCTTGCATCTCACCCAGACAGAACAAGGATCACCAGGATGGGGGGAGAGAGGCCAAGGGCAGCTTGTGGAACTTTTGCTTTGCTGCAAAAACAAATTTAATGAGCTGAAACCCAGATCACACGACAGAGAGCTGTGGCTTTTATGCTTATATTTATTTGCACAGTTGTTGGTGGTGCTGGCTGGCACAGCCTGAGCCACAGAGCTCCAGCCTGTTCCTCAGAGGTTGCTTCCTCTCCTCTCCCCACCCATAGACAGCTGGAAACTGAACTGAGCTATCTTCCTTTTCTGCTGTCAGCCTGATAGAGGATGTTTCTCGTGTTCATGGAATCAGCACCATGGTCAGAAATTTCCCTCATTCCTTTCTAGAGACCGTGTTGGTGTTTTCCTGTGGCAGCAGGTCTGAATGACACAGCATTTCTGTGCCCTGCAAATTCTCTTTTTTTATTATTTTAAATTTTTTTTTGCAACTACAGAGGGAAAGAAGTGGGCTCATCAATGTACACATTTGGAGGAAAAAACCCAACAATCTCCAGGCTGCCAGCTGCAGTGGTGAGCTTTGACCTTCTGCAGCTTCCAAGGGCTGATTTAATCCCTTGAATGAGGCTTGGCGTGGAAAGGCTGACAGGACCTTAATTACAGGGTCATGATACTATAATTACCAATAGCAAAGTGAAATAAACTCTGCTCATCCAGCTCAAACCACTTAATAACCACCAGAAATCCTTCACAAATCATTTTGCCTCTGCCTACAGAGGTAGAAAATAGAGGAAGACAGGACTTTCTGCTTCACTTTATGTGGTGCAGTCATGATAAATGGGATTCCTCCAGAAACATAACATTACAATTCTCTTCCTTAAGCATCCTCTGAAAACCTCCTTTTAACTTGGTAGCTCCATCTGTTCAGCTTCTTACACTCTGATATGTTTTCATCCATAAAAAAGTGCAAATATTGTGAGAAGCCAGTGGGGAGAGGGAAGAGCCATCTGAATCCCAAGCAACAGCATGTCTTGGTTGGATACCAAAGGCAGAAATTGAAGCTGGATTTGGTTTCCAGGCTGCAGATGATCATTGGGTACCAGGTGTTTCACACACAGACTGCTCCCAGCCTGGCAGGGGAGTGGTTTTTTTGTGCTCCATGAGATCCTTTTTCTTGTCAAGTGCTATTAGCTGGAGTTAAAGCTCAGTGTCTGAGCCCTGCAAGGACGCTGCAGATGTGTTTTCCTTCCTGCGGGCTGCTTTCCATCATCTCTGCAATGCCTGACTTCTGGACTCAGGGAAAAATCAGCCACACAAAAAACTTCCACCAGGTGAGAGAGGAAGAGGAACACCTTAAACTCTCTCAGTGTTCAGTGAGTGCATTCCCTTTGTAAACCATTTTCAGAGTATGCCTTTGTTACATCCCTTGCAGGCAGAGCACAGGACATGAGCATTCCTTTTGGCAGCTTTGGGAGGGGACAGCACTGAGGGGACAGCGTGTCTGAGCTCAGGGCTGCTGCTGCCACATCCCCAAGGGAGCATCCAGCCACTGCAATTCCATCAGCTCAGCTGGGGCTGAGGCTCCTGGCCAAAAACAAGACCCAGAGCAGTTGCACGTGACCAGCACGAGCTGGTCCTTGCACATGGGGGAGAAAAAGCAGTTTTAGAAAAAGCAGCTTTCCTTGGCCTCTTGCTCCCAGAATATTTCTTCTCTCCCCATCCCTTCCAAAGCTGCTCTAGAATATGCATGCTAATGTTTGTCTCAAGCTGAACAGTGAGTGTGCCCACCCTGGAAAGATGAGGAGGGATCCACATGCTGAAAATGGAAATTTAACTTTTGCTTTTTCTGCACAGCACCTTGTCTGGATGCTTTTGTTGTTTTCTTGGGTTTTGGTTTTTGGTTTGGTTTTGTTTTTGTTTTGTTTTGTTTTTTTATTATTGCTTGAACTTTAATGAAAAAGAATTGAAAGAATCCTGTGTGAGTCCCTTTTAATAGTTCCAGATTTGAAAAAAATATTCTGAACTCAGCAAGCTCGATCGTAATCTTCCAAAGAATTTCAAGCTCTTGTCCTTCTCTCCAGGGAACCAACAGCTCATATTCTGTTCCTTCTGTGCCTTTCTTTCTGAATTTTCCAGTTTCAGCATGTAAAAATGTTAGAAGGAAAAGAGGGTGCCATCTTAAGCCTCTCTAAGTTTTAATATTTTGTCCTTAATAGCCTTAGATTGCTGTTCAGCAGTATATAGTATTAGTCAAGCTTCTGACTATGAAATGCAGATAATTAATTGAAGTTTTAATCTCTGAGTTTTTAGTGAAAAGATCCACACTGGCTGAAAGTTTTACAATTATATTTGTATTTTCTTCTCCAGGAATCTGACACCCCCCCCATTTTTTTTTTAAGAAAATAAAAAGAACATTTTTCTCTTTGAAGGCTTTCAAATGAAATCTTCAGGCTGGCTTAAATAAATGCTATGTTTTACCCACAGTTAGAGGCATACACACTTGGAAGTGGCTCAAAACATTTGACAAAATGTAGCATTAGTTGAAATATTCTGTCTCTGGTAAAGATCAGGAGCAGTGTAGAAATGGGATATTCTCAGCCTTTGGGCTATCACATCACTTGCTGCCAAGTTCTTTTTGCTTTAGTTTGGCTGATCTGTCAAAAGCACAGAAATGCAGTTAGCAGGTCTCTGATCAGTTTTAGCCAGAGTTTCTCCTCAGCTCCTTTTCTGCTCAGAGCCAGTCTCCTTGTTGGAGCAGTTGAAATGTTGGTGGTGACTTGATGGTGCTGTTAATTTATTTTCATGGAAAGAAAACACAGAGTGGTAAAGAGCCCTAACAAAGGGCCTCTTAATCTTGCAAGAAGCAGCAATTATTGGCTGGAAATGAAAGCCACACTTCACTGTAGAACAAAGGGATTAAATTCCAATACACAGACTAATGAATTGTTGCACCAGTCAAACCAGGGAAGCAGATCCTTCACCTCTTCAACATTCCAGATGAATGGATGCACCCTCCCCTAGAAGATATTCTGTAACTGGTTATAATCTGGAGGGAAATGAGCAGGAGATTGTGTGTATGAAACATTAGAAGAGATGTTCTCATAGTACCCTTGAACTTGTGAAGTGCAGGGATGAATAATCTGCCTGCACAAGCTTTTCCAGCCCTACTCCCACTGGGGAAGTTCCTTTGCCATGAGGATATGTCTCTATCAGAAAAGACCACAGTAGATAAGAACCAGATGTTGCCTGGACTCCCAGATTCCCACTTCTACCACCATGACAGAAATGCCCCTTCTTCCATGTCAGCCTTTCCTCTCAGTGATGCCTTGGGAAGGCTGAGCTGGAACAGAGACTGGACAGAGCTGGAGAATAAAGCAGGGATTTACTGAAAGGCCTTAAAGGATTCATCTTGGCCAGGACAGGGCCTGGCCAGGGCTACACCCAAGGTGGGCCCAAAATGGTCACAAAATGGACTGAAAATGGTCACAAAATGGACAAACGGTCACCAGGTCTCACACTTTGATCAGTTTTGGTCCATTTGCACATTGGGTTTAATTGTCCAATTACAGCTTCAGTTTATGAAGTTCCATCCTTCTTGTTCCTCCCTTCAGCCACCCTTGTTTTTGCTTTTGGGCCTGAAAACTTGTAACCATTGCCCTGCAATGTCCTGTGTCCAGCAGAAAAAGGATTTGTTTTGTGTCCCTGCTGTGTGCAGAGCTGAGTGACCCTGACTGTGAGCTCAGAGCTGCACCCCTGGGCAGCACAGAATCTGAAAATATGAAAGCTCAAACTTAAGGCATCATCAGGTGTGGATGTCCTGAGGGTTAAGGTGGGGTGGGTTCCTTTCCTCTCCCTGGTACTTCAGCCTGAGTTCATAGCAGCACATTTCCCTTTGCCATGTCAGGTCCTCATGTCTTTACACCCAGTTTACAGCTGGATTTTTTCTGTTCTCTTGTTCCCCATTGCAGTCAAACAGGCCTTTCTTGAAAAGAATTTTTTTTGGGGTCCCACTATAACATGGACTCCTGCAAAAGAAAGGAGCTAACTTTCCAACTGGCATTTGCTAGCAGTTTTTGTGTCCTAGGAGGATTGGCCAGAGGGCTATCACCTCGAGAAATCCTGGAAGAGAAGGAGTTCTGCACTGTCAGTTGCTCAGCACTGCCAAGAGAGACAAACAACACTGGCAATCCCACGCATCCAAACTCTTCCATTAGCATGCGGATCCAGCGCCGCTGCTTTGTTGAGCCTCATCAACATTCAGCTCACATCCCCCCTTTCCCCTAAAGCACCAGCAGAGCTCAGAGGAAATTATTAAAAACACCTTGTATGAGATGAAAGTTCTGATTAGGTTTTGTTTCAGGTGCGAAACCCGCTCCTGGGATCTGCTTTGAGAGAGTCAACTCTGCCGGAGATCCTTACGGCAACTGCGGGAAAGACTCCAAGAGCTCCTTTGCCAAATGTGAACCCAGGTAGGGCCCCCCCCTGCAAACACAGCTCCAGGTGCTGGGAGAGGGCTTTGGGAGCATTGAAAATGCTTCACCTGATCTTTGCTCGTGTTTATTTCCGTCAGGGATGCGAAGTGTGGGAAAATCCAGTGTCAAGGAGGAGCGAACCGGCCCGTCATTGGCACCAATGCTGTTTCCATAGAAACCAACATCCCGCTCCAGGAGGGCGGCAAGATCCTGTGCCGTGGCACCCACGTGTATTTGGGGGATGATATGCCCGACCCTGGGCTGGTGCTGGCAGGAACCAAGTGTGAAGATGGAAAAGTAAGAGCCTGGAATTCTCCCAGACCATGGGAACATCGCTACCGTCATTCTGCCGAGTGTTTTGTATTTCTTTTTTCTTTGGGATTTTTTTTTTTTTTTTCCTTCCACAAAATAATTACTTCTCATGCTCAGACTGAGACCAATGTTACTCCCCTCTGGCCACTGTTCTGGATTATAGATTTTCAGATGCAAATTTGAGCAACCTGATCTGGTGGAAGGTGTCCCTGGCCATGGTGAGGGGTTGGCAATAGATGAGCTTCAAAGTCCCTTCCAACCCAAACCATGCTGGGATTCTGTGCAATGCAAGTTGCTTAAGTTTATGACTGATTTTTTTGAAGACAGTCCCAAGTATCTGCCCATGGAGGCTTGAGGTTTTCTGCAAAATAAGTACAGCAAAGTACATTACAGGCTTATTAATGAATTCCTGAGTCCAATGTATTCCCTTTCCCAGCATCTCTGGCATTGCAAAATTGTCATTAACTTCACTTTAGGTTTCAAAGTGTATTTTATCTTCTGATTATGGCTCCTCACTTCTTTTTTTCACACTGGAAAACCTATCTCTACATGCACTCTTAGAAAACTATAAACCCATTGATGCTCAGCCACCAAAACTGATTTTTGCAATTGTGTTTTGCAAACTTTGTGAATTATCCACTGTGAATGCAGCCCAGATTTCACATGGCTGTCTCATTCTAAGTTTTTTCTTTTGTGAGGAAAGCAACTGAGAAAGATGGGAGGCAGCCATGAGTTTACAGGGGGAGGAGGAATGGAAAGCAGTCCAAGAGCTATTGAAATGAAGGAGGTTTCCATACCCTCAGTGGATTGCTTGCAAAAAGGAGGAAAAACAAGTGCTTTGATAATTTGTGGCAAATTCAAGTAAGCTTCTGAATTTCTGAATGCTTTTGAATTACGTTGGATTATCTCACTGTGCTGGGAACAGGTTTGAAATCCATCCCCAGTGAAACCACAGCTCTGCTACAGGAAAACAAACCCTTACAACATTTCTAAGTCAATCTGTTATAAAAAGTCTTTTCAAAGGCAACTCAGCGCTGAGAAAGCACCCCATTATGTTTTACTAATGAGTATTTAATCTTTCTAATCTATCTAATCATACACATCCACACTATAGAATACACAGGCTAATACTTCTGAAATTGTATGTTTTACTTTGAGGACATTAGTGCATTTGTATTATGGATTAAGAATATGAATTTAAATATTCTTGGGTTTTCTCAACTGGAGATGCACAATTTGAAACGCAGCCATTTTAATGTGATCAGAATTCTGGGAGCTGCTGCACTGAGAATATTTGAATTGTGAATAGTGCTGTAATCAGACCATATTCTCTCCATGCCTGCATGTTGATGCCAATTCACTCTAATTTCCTTTCCATTTTTCCTTCTCCCCAGGGGATAAGTGCCCTGATTAAGCATCCCTGTCGCCTCCTTCAACACTATTCCCAGCTTAATGCTAATTATTGTGACTGACTTTTAGTACTACTGAACTGCACTGCAGTTAAACATGAGCAAAAAATGTGCAGTGTGGGTCTTTTTGACCTTTTTTGTTGTCAACATAGCAGAGGAACAGTTACTCCAGTCCTAATTTCTTTTTTTTTTTTCAGTTTGGAGTAGGGTAACTTCTCATTACTGACGTGCTCATCAGTTGTGTGGTTGTTTGATGTTATTATTACCCAGCACTAATCTTGCTTAACCTCAATTTTCAGCTCCGTTGGCAGAGTAAAGTTTATCTGCAATGACTGGAAAACAAAAAAAAAAAAAACCCTGATTTTATTCCTGTGCATATGGTATTTGTTTAGTTCCATTTCCTGTAAATATTAAATGTTAAATAAGGTTGGTTTATATTTGACACCAAAAAAATGGTTTAATTTGGAAAAAACTTAGAAAGATCTTGGTTTTCCTGGACAACAATGATGAACCCATAAAAATCAATGACCTCACTTAAATATTCACCTAGCCTGGGTCCAGGTTCTGTACTGAAATGAAAAATATCGATATATTGATATTGATATTGATACTGATATAAACAAAGTTCTGATAATTTACACCATGAGGATCTAAAGCTTTCCTTGAGGAATCATCTACTGCTGTGAAGAGACAAAGTCAAAGCAGAAACCTGAAGGAATCCTGCTCAGTCCACTCCTAGACCTGAAAAAAAATGCAAATTACTGATCTTTAAATTGTCTTAAAAACCTCCCAAACCCCAGGGTCTCCTCACTAGTTCCACTTGAGTGGAACTGTGAGGGTTTGCTTGCACAAACTCAGGATATCAACACTATGAACTGAGTGTGAAGCCAGGACTGGCCAGGAGAGCAGAACTCAACTTGCTCAGATTTGGATTTCAAAGACTTAAAAAGGGCTGAAGAAAAGAAGAAGAAGACACCCAATCCTGGTGTCCTTTGTGCCCATATAATTATATATATTTGTGTGCTGGGAAATATTTAACTGCTGAAAGAAGGGATATGGTACCCTGGGAGCCCCAGCAGCTCTGTCCCTGATAAAACTCCTTTTTTTTTATTTTGCAGATTTGCCTGAACCGCCGGTGCCAGAACACCAGTGTTTTTGGAGTCCATAAATGTGCCACCAAGTGCCATGGACGGGGGGTGAGCATCCCAGGAAAACATTTTTTTATAATCACTCCATAACCACTGGACAAGAAATCACTTTCTGTAACGGCTTTGAGATTTATAATTGCCTGCAATAGATCAGTCAGAGTCACTGCATTACATTTTTATTGCATATTTCCATTTTCACTGTCCCTTATGTAAAGTTGTTTTTATCCGACAAAGAAATGTTTATCAGGCAGTAATTATCTTGTTCTTAATTGACAGCCTCTGATACAAAGGAATCTTGTAATCCTCAAAGCAATTGGAAGTCTTAACCCTCCAACATGAAGAATTCCCATTAAAAATCAAAACTGCAGTTTCTCCATAGATACAAAGAAGTTAAAATTTTTGAATTGAGCTTTGGAAGCATTTGGCTTGAGAGGCAAATGAAAAAACAGCATTTCCAAAAATAAAGGAAAACCATATTGATGAATTTTGTGGCATGAAAGTGGCACAGAATGAAAACTGTGATGATATCATTTAATAATATCAATGGTTTGAAACCCAGTTTATATTATGATAATGTTAATTATGTCAAGCTTTGCCTTATTAACCTTGATGTGCTGATGAGCTTTTTGTTTCTCTGAAAAGCTGTGGCAGCCACATTGGAAGAGCCATAGAAATTCACTGTCCTCTCTAAGGAAGGATTTTCATTTGCTTTAACTTATTTTATCACCTGAATTTGCAAAACTGAGCAGTGCTGATGGTGCTGCCTCTTATCATTGAGCTGGAATGAGCAGAGGCTTGGACTGGCATTTTTTATGTCGGTACAAACAAAAACCTCTGGCGACTCCTCAGTGGCAAAACTGACCTCTTGGAATTGTAAATGGGAGTTCCTGCAGGGCTTTGGTTTAAAAAATAATGCTTAACAAAGTATATTTTTAATTAACTTGCTGTCTTTGAAAAGTAATTTTTTTAAAAAAAAATTTTACATGACCACAGCTAGTCTGAGCTCTCTGAATATTTTAGTGTTCTGCAGACACAGGCAGCACAGTGTTTCTGAAAGCCTGCCAAGCTGACCTGGCCAGAATATTGCATGTTCAGAATAACCCAAACTCCTGTGAACTGATTTGTGTCTTGCTGAAAACTCATTTATTAATTTGTGCTGTGAGTTCTCCATGCTGGTGTCAGAGCAGTGATGGTTGGGGTTAGCACAGAATTAAGGACATTATTGACAACAAGCCCTAAGCCCAAAATNTTGGGGTTCATTGTCCAATTACAGCTCCAGGTTCTGCAGTCCCACCCTCCCAGTTTGCTCTCCTCAATTCCTGTTGTTTGCACTTTCTGGGTCTGAAGCTGCAATGGTGTCCTTGGGCTGGAAAAGGATTGTTCTGTCTGACTGAGCTGTGAGGAGAACTTGCTAAGACTTTATATGAAGTTCAGAGTTACATACCAACAATGTACAGAACATGGAAAACATGAAAGCTAAAACTGAAGGCATCAATTTGAGCACTTAAATGTGATTTCAAGTCCTGGGGTCGGTTTGGGGCCCCTCAGGACAAGACATGGAAGGGCTGGAGCATGTCCAAGGAAGGGAATGGAGCTGGAAAGGGTCTAGAAGCACCAGGAGGGGCTGAGGGAGCTGGAAAGAGGCTCAGCCTGGAGAAAAGGAGGCTCAGGGCTCTGCACAACTCCCTGCCAGGAGGGGACAGCCAGGGGAGTCAAGCTCTGCTCCCAGGGAACAGGGACAGGAGAGAGGGAACAGCCTCAGGCTGGCCCAGGGGAGGGGCAGGGTGAATATCAGCAAAAAATTCTTCATGGAAAATTTTTCCAGCCCTGGCACAGCTGCCCATCCATTGAGAGATTCATCCATGGGAGTGCCCATCCATTGAGGGATCTAAAATCCACGTGGATGTGGTGGCACCTGGGGACATAGGCAGCCTTGTCAGTTCTGGGGAATGGTTGAAGATCTTAGAGAACTTTTCCACCCTGAACAATTCTGTGACTCCATGCCTTCTGTCGATTCAGCAGGGAGCTTTAAACTCTGTATTCACCACACAGCAACAGCTTGAGGAGTAGCAAGAGGAAGTAATGAGTGTTTGGGCTGTGGGACCTCCTGAGGAAAAAGCCCTGGGTCTGCTGACTCCTTCCCCTCTGTGCAGTGGGATCAGGCTGTGCTAGTGATGAGCTCCAGGCCTTGGGAGCTCTCTGATCCCACGGGGGGCACAGGAGAGATCAGGCCTCGCACGCTGTTCCCTCACTCAGATTAAAACCACCACAGCACGGAGCACTACAGACAGTGCAGGTGTGATATCAAAGCTCCCCGAGGGTTTCCTCAGCCCTGATCCCAGTTTCACAGCTTTCTCCAGCAACTGGTTCCTCTTAGAGCCAAGGAAAAATCCATACTGGGCCCGGTGCAAGCCCTTGATGGAGAGGAGAGCTCGGGGGGCTGACAAAGCTCTACAACTCCTGTGCAGGCAGCAGGAACAGAAGTTACCAGGCAGATAATGCTGCTGCTGGAAGCAAAGACAGAACAAGACTTAAGAGGTGTCTGATTATCCTCATATTATTGATGTTGTCAGCTGGGGCAACTCCAACGATTACCTGCCAAAGAAATAATGGTTTTTAGGATCTCTCTTACTCTGTGGCGAGTTGCTCTTTGCCACCTCAGTGTGCAGTAGGCAGCTATCAGCACATCTCCTTCCTTCTCTAAGTTTTATTCCTCTCTGATGTGTCACTGTCTGATTAGAAGCCCTTATCAGCCAGGGCTGCTCTTGAATGTTTTTTTATGTTAAGCCATTTGTCTTGTTTTGCAGGTCTGCAACAACAAAAAGAACTGTCACTGTGAGGCTGACTGGGCCCCCCCCTTCTGTGACAAGCCAGGCTTTGGTGGCAGCGTGGACAGTGGGCCCATCAGACAGGCAGGTCAGCGGCAATTCAAACTCCACTTGTTTTTTTTCCAGGATAAAGAGTGGAAATTGCTCAACCTCAGAAGGAATTATTTCTACACATTGTTAATTTTACAGGATTTGATTATTCCGTGCCCGCTTTTCCCTGGAGTGTGAAAACATTAGTGGTTTATGGTTTATGGTTTATGTCTGAGGACATGACAAGACAAGCATTCTCCTCACAAGTACATGTATAAACTAAGTCTGGATGGGAAATAATGTCTGTTTTCATATGAACAATGCTATTCTAAACCAAAATGGATTATCTTCTCTGCATGCCAGATGCTGCAGTGGGTGGCAATACTGAATTTATGACATCACGGTTATTTCCATGACAAAGCTTCCCATCATGATCTCACTACTGAAAGATCTGGTTTTTTTGAAGACAGCAAAGAAACCCTGGTCAGGCACTGAGCAGGCCCTTGGAAGAAGTTAACTCCATGTGATTTTTTTGCAGACAATAAGAGCTTGACCATAGGAGTGTTGATAACCATCCTGTGCCTTATCTTTGCTGGATCAATCATGTACCTCAAAAGGAAGACTTTCATGAGGTGGTTGTTTACAAGCAAGAAGACAACAATAGAGAAATTAAGGTATGCCCATTTCCCCTAATTATATTCCAATAGGTATTAAGGGAAGGAAGCAGTAAACACAGCAATTCTCATCACTGTGAATGAGTTAGAAAGAGGCAGCCTTGACAAAAGATATTACCCGTTAACAGCAGTGTTTTCCCTGGGTTGGTGTAATTTCATTGATAGGCAGTAAATAATGCAGGTATTGCTTTGAATATATCCCTCTTTCCTTTTGGGATGAAAAATTAAGCAGCAATGGAAGTATTGCCTTTATTTTCATTTGCCTGAAACAGTTTCATTACACTGCATTGGCCTTTTATCTAAACTCAGTTGAGTGAGCTGAAACTTTCCTATTTGAGGTCATTACTGTTTAAATGTTAGATTCATTAGAATAGTCTCCTGGGTGTTACAAAGCTGCATTTCCACAGATTGCAGAAGCTAATTTAACAGACTACTGGTTTCTAAAAAATCAATATTTATTTTTATTCTTGCAGGAGTGCTAGACAATTTTTACTTTCCTTGTTTACTATAACCAAGCAGACAGCCCTTAAAAATCCCGTTCTGAAAAGAGGCTCCTGTTTAAAAAAATGTTACAAAGCAGAACGTTGTGTTCAACAATTAAATGTTTGTCTTGCAGGTCTGTGAGTCCAGCAAGACCTTCCAGTTCATCTGAGCCAAATCATGTTCATACCACATGTGCAAGTAAAAACCTCATCATGAAGCCACAAAATACAACCATACAAAAAGTGAGTCCCTAAATAATTTTTTTAAAAGTGGGAGAAAACCAAAAAAAGGTTTCATGTATTCTGGATCTCATTTAAGTGATTTATTAGAATACAATGATTACATGAACTTAATATCTTGTATGACTAACATTAAGTAAAATGGGAGAGGATGTAGGCTTCACAATTCATCTATGGTTTCCATGCTGAAGACATGTGGAGATGTCAGTGCAGAAAAGAAATAGTTTTGTCTTTAGGAGAGAAAGGCAAGGGACCAACATGGATTTTAAAGTAGCAATAGGCCAGGTTTGAGGGGGCTTGCAGCTCCCTGGTGGGAGGAGTCCCTGCACGTGGCAAGGACATGCTGGTCTTAAGATCCCTTCAAACCAAACCATGCTGTGATTCTGTGCCAGCTCTTGGAATTTCTGACTTTGGTTGGATGATTTTTCCCAGAGGGATGTCCCAAGGCGGCCACTGCCCTACCAGATCATCGACATCAGCAACCCTGTGAAGACACACGAGGTGCCACCCTTAAAAACACCCCAGCGAGTCCTGCCCCCCCTTCCCCAGCTGCCAGGCCACCAAGCTGGGCCTGAGAGACCCCTGCCAGCTCATCCTTCACTGAGGTTCTCCCAGGTAATCATTGATTCTCTTCTATTTAATATTTACTCTGGGATTGTCTGGAGAAATGTTTTCTCATCTTTCCTGCTGCCCTTTTCCCTCAGTATTTCCTTTATACTTTGTGTGAGTTTAGAACTGTGCTGTAGAAAAATTGCTTTGTGGCAAGTGGGGCTGTGATCCTAAAATTTAGGATCCTGAACTCTGCCTTGAGCACTCAATAGAAAACAGAACAAACACAGGCTCATCCCTCCAGCTGCCCAAGCAGAGGGGAGCCCCACAGTTTGCAGATACCAAACACACAGAGGGAGTTTAGGGAGTCACGTTGCAGGTGTGATGTGCAAGAGGAAGAGGTGCCTTAGCTTGATGTGCTTCTGCCCTGCCAAGGGCTGCATCAACCCCAGTCTGGTTTTCCAGGGCACACTACTGAAAAACACTATTTCATTTCATGCAGACACACCTTTCATGGTAGTGTTTAAGCAGAAATGGTAAATATTTTTTTTATTTTTTATTTTTGAATGAGATATCTAGCAGGGTGATAGGGTAGGTGAAGTTGTCTGTGCAGCTGTCTGTATTAAATAGTGCCTTTTCTTGTCACTGGCTGCTCCCTTTTGGTGGCATTTGTGGAGTGACTGTTCCCAAGCACTCAGGCATGCAGCTATTCCTGTTCTGCAGCCCTGGTGCTGTTCTGGGCGTGGCACGAGGTTAAAATGAAGGGATTGTTGTTAACACCAGGCTCTCACCTGCAGGAGCCCTGAGAGCTGCTCTGAGACCCTTTCCTGGTGATGGGTAGGAGACAGCTCTGGGACAGTGCTGGAGTGCAGAGATTTGAAAAGGAATTGGAAAAAATCTCAGAAACAAACAGGGATGAGAGAGGCTGCCCAGAGAAGTTGTCAGGGTGCCCAGAGAAGCTGTGGCTGCCCCTGGATCCCTGCAAGTGCCCAAAGCCAGGTTGGACAGGGCTTGGAGCAGCCTGGGATAGTGGAAGGTGTCCCTGTCCATTGTGGCAGCAAATAAAGTGTATCTAGATTTAATTTTTTCTAAGTCTGAACATTGTCTCACTCAGGTTAGGCCAACTTTTACAAGTGCAGCCAGTGTTTTATTTGCTTTTTCATCTTCCATTTTCCATCTTGCCAGTCATTTTCCTTTCCAGGGGAGTAAAAAAAGGCTGATTCTTTCTAAAATAAATTTTGTAGAGAATCAGAAGCAGTATTGATTCCTGTTGCTTGTCTTTAGCTCCAGTGGTTTCATTGTTCATTTTCTTGTATTCTCTTACAATTTTGCACAATTCACAGTGCTCAAAGGGAAAATTTTAAGTGCAAGGGCTTTTCTGCTTCTTAAGCAGAATATGGATGGAGAAAAGGCTTTCCAAGGAAAAGGAAAGAAACCATTTCTCATTCTGATGCTGCATCTGCACCTGCCCCAGCCTCACTGCACATCACAGCAGCCCAGTGCTCCCCTACCACTCACGTTCCTAAATCCTTGTGCTCCAAATCCCACCCAAAGTGCCAGGTGGAATACCAGACCTGCAGTGCTATCATTAGCAAAGACTGACAGATCTGAAACTGCCAAAAAGCTTTTCAGCTTGGCAGCTCAAATTAATTGTGACAGTTCCTTCATCAAGCAAAATATCATCATTTTCAGTCTCTGCACAGAACACAAGTAGGACAAACAGGGGATCAGCTCAAGGCAGCCTAAAGAATGAGCAAGAATGGATTCTTGCAAAATATATCATAACCTCAATTTTGTCAGAAACAGGTACTTTTTACATTAGAGGGACACAAAAACATTGTGTGGGGAGAAAATCTTTCATTCTTAAGTTAATTTTTTTTTTCCCTCAAAGATTGGAAGTAGTAAATTAGCTTAAGAATAGTTGGGGATAATAAATATAGATACTACTTCATGTATTGCTTCAGCTCTCTCTTGGAAGCACATCCAGAAGGTCAGCAAGAGGAAGGACTTCAAAAATAATTGCTACATTCAGGATGTCACCCAGATGCTCAGTGTTGCAGGATAGTGCTGTAAATAATATAAAATTTCCTTTCGGTTGTAAGTAAAATAGTTAAAAAAACAAAACCAACATGAAATAAACCAAACCAATCAACCAAACAGAAAATCCTCAGTGAATTAGCTCTTGCCAAGTTTAATATTTAATTATCTTTTGACTGAAAAACAGCTTTTCCTTCTTTCAGATGCTCTTGCAAGGCAAACAGTCTTTATTTATGGGCCAGATTCAGAGTCAGTATAAATCAGCAGAGCCCCATGTGAATCAAGGGAACAGTGCAGGTTTATCCTCACCGTGGGTTCAGTCCATGGATTTGGTCTCTTCCCCTCGATTTTGTAACTTTTAGCATTCAGTTGCTGCCTCTGACACTCTCATCCTCTTATTACCAAAATACAGCTCATATTTTCCAGCTCATCCTAATGCCAGGAAATAGAACTTTGTGGTTTTACTTTGTCCTCAGTAAAACTGAGCTCAGCTCAGCTCCTGCTCCTTTTGCCACAGTTATCCTGGGAATATCTGTCCTGTGACACCTCAGTAGACACAGAGGGCTTTCACTTTCCTCTTTAAAATTCAGTGGAAAAAACCTGGAATTTCATGCTCCTGATGTCTTTGGAGCTGCTCTGTAAAAGAATTCTGGTTTTCATTCCAATATTTAAAACAACACTTCCCCAAGCAGGGCCTGAATGCATTAAATACCAGGTTGTGAATAAAGAACTGGACAAGGAAATCCATCCATAAACTCTTTGTGATGAAGGGCTGAAGCTTTTTAGGGGAAGAACTGGAGAAGGGAGGAAGGGGGATGAGGGAGGCAGAGCTGTGGTGATGCCATGAGCTGTGCTGTGGATTCCCAACACACCAAAGGCTCTGCAAGGCCCCAGACAAGTTAACACACAGGATTTGTGGCACAGAAGGAATAGAGAAGACTCTCCTGTAATCAGTCTGGGGGATGGGATTTATTTCTTCAGAGAGCTTTTCTCCTCTGTTGCTAAGTTTCTGTGTTCCTGGTGGCATCTCCTTTCATCAAGTGCTGCTCCATTTTGCTTCACCTCAGCCTCCATTTATTCTCCATCTCCATTTTTTATCAGAATTCCCTCCCTTTATAATTTTTTTTTCTTTCATTTACCCTTTCCTGTCAGCTTGCCACATTACACTTTCTGTCAAGAACACTTGGCTGCTTCCTCCTTAAAGATCAATTAACTTGAGGACGTTTTGAGTGGCAAATGAATGAATAAATCAATACTAGTACTTGTTATGCAGAGAATTAAACAGAGGGTGGACATTATATGCAACTTTAAAATGTAGTTTGTGGCTCATTTGAACTTATTATACATGAGATTTACTTAAGCTCATGTATTTTCTTCCTTATCAAAATGCCTGTGGATAATCAACCTGCATTTCCTTCTTGAAAGAGCAAATATTTGCCATGGCAAATAAAAAAACAAAGGGATGCTCAAAACAAATAATGAAAAGTTGGACTTTATTCAGGAGCAATTCATACTCTGATTGCTTGTTTGGATCACATCTTTCAAGGGATCTTTAATCAGATTATGCATGTAAGCTCTTCTTGTTTCCTTTAGCTTTACTAATGATACTTAGGGCAAACTGAAAAGAAGGAATAAAATTCCTTGGGAAAAGCGTGGCTATGCAGCTCCAGTAGTAGAAAGATCTGGAGTGAGTTTGGGGGTAAATTGGTGAGTTTCTGTGTGCCCTGAGCAAGCCACTCGATGTGTCCCAGCTCTCTGTGAGGAGCACAAACAGGCAATTTTCCCTGTTTGCAGGGACCACCCGGAGGAGCCACTGGCCCAGCCTGACAGCAGATGACTTCTGTTCTTTATTAATGGAGCCTTTAATTCCACAGAATGAAAGCACAGCAGCGGCTCTGAAAAATAAATTCCACAGATGCTCCCAATCCAAACCAGTCTAGGGCAGTTTGGGTTTGTGGGCATCTGAATTTCCATCTTATAATGTTGAGCATTCCCACCTTTCTGTAGAACTACTTCTACAAAGTTATGTATGGAATCCCTGCTGTTTTCATCTACCACCAATTAAGCATTGAGTCCGGCAGAGATGCACCCTGCACTTCCAGAGTAAAGAATCAAAAGCCATAAAATCACAAAAATATAGTATTAAATCTTTGGTTTAAAATCTAAGCGCCGGCTTATTAAAAGTAAGTTACTTTTTACTCATTTAAACTTAACTGTTCATAACAGTAAAAAATAGGTTCAATTTAGGTTTAGATTAGGTGTTAGGAAGAAATTGTGGGTGAGGCCTCAGTTTTGCCCGGAGTTGTCCAGGGCCAGCCTGGGGCAGTGAAAGGTGCCCCTGCCCACGGCAAGGGTGGCACTCGATGGGCTTCGATGCCCCCCTCCCGACCCACCCCAGTCTGCAATGCCGCCATGGGGGGTGTTTATCTCAGCCCTGGCTGTGTGTGGAGGCTCGCTGAGCACTCTGCAGGCTGACAGAGCCCGGTGTTTCCCGCAGGAGCCGCCCAAGCCCAGCCCTCCTCGGAAGCCGCTCCCCGCCGACCCCCTGGGCCGAGCGCGCCCCGGCCCCGCCGTGCCCGGACCGCCCCGGGCCCTGCCCCACCTCACCCCTGCCAGGTCAGTCCTCCTCCTCCTCATGCCTTGGGGCTTTAGCTTTTGTGTTTTACATCTGTTTGGAACCCTGCTGTTCTGTGGTGTGTGACTCTAAGCCCCGTACACAGTGTTGGCTGCTCCCCCGTGTTGGTCAGACCCAATTCCTCTCCAGGCCTGGCAGTCAAGGACACCTCACTGTCCCAGGGCCTGAGAGATGGAAACAAAAGTGAGTTGTGGGGGGAAAGCTTGAGGTAAATGATTTCATTTCCTGAAGCTGTAATTGGAAGATTAACCCCCAGTCTGCAAATGGACCAAACTTATAAAAGTATGAAAACTCGTGATCCATCATCCATTTTCAGGTGGAGGCCCTGGGGGGGGCTTCATCTGCCTGATATGTACCTGGAGGCCCTTCAAATATAAATATACCTGCTTTTTATTCCCCTAATTTTATCTGTTTTTAGGTAGTCCCAAAACGGTACCAATCCTAACACCTGGATTTTAGCCCTTCAGCAGTAACATGGCTAAAATGGTTCAAGGAACTGCTGCAACAACCACTTCCAAAGTAATTTCCATCTCTAATTTTGCTTATCATGCTGCTTCTTCACAAGTGCTGTGACTCCCACAGAATGTGAGGATTTATAACACCTGTGAAGGTTTGACTGGAAACACCTGGCCGCATATTTACAAAAACTAACCAATAAATAATAAATTTTCTCCTCAAAACCCAACACCTGAATTAGGCTAAGAACCGAATACTGTTAAAATCGGCCACCAAAAAAGGTATTTTCTGATCACCTATTTCCCAAGGGAGCATCAATTTACATCATCTGAAAAGAATACCCAAAAGATTCCAAAATCATAGAAATTGTACTCTTCAAAAATATAAAGTATGTTTGAAAAAAATAATCAGGAAGTGGAATAAGTAGACCCAATGTTAGTGGGTTTAGTCAATGCTGTTTTTCTTACCCAGTATTCCTCAGTTTCCTGTGAATGAAGTGAGCTCCAAGGAAGATAAAAGTGGTGTTTTAAGCTACAGGAATTCTACCAGTAAAGCATTTAAGTGTTCAGAAACATTAAAAATAGAATCAATATAGTGTCCTAATGTTTTAGCAAAAAGAGTGCCAGAAGAAACTTTGATTAAACTCCTGGCTGTCCATTCTAGTCAGATATTCCGAAAGCAACAGCATACCAAACTGACTCCTACAACTTTTGGAGGAATTCTGTAACATTATTGACATTTTTGATCAGGTACAAAATTGATGAGCACCCAAAGAAATGGAGAGATTAAGTAACAATTTGCTATTTTCTTTCTTTCCAACAGACCTGCTCCCAAACATCCACCACAGGTATCCAGGTCCAGCAACACTGTGGATGTGAAATAAGTAGAAAACCTGACACCTTTATTTTAAAAAGTGAAGACAGAAGTTTGCACTATCTTTCAACTCCAGCTGGAGTTCATTTCTATGACAATACTTAGAATTTTTAATGTTTAAAACAGCATTATTTTTAAGAATTCTGAGCTACTGCCTTTGGTGCTGTGCTGTGCTATGGTGCTCTGTATACTTGCTCAGGTACTTGTAAATTATTAATTTATGTTGAATATTTATTACAGTGCAGTGCACTGTAGTAGATATTTTTACCATAGCTGAGTTTTCCTTAAAAGGAAGCCTTTTTTTTTTTTTTGTAACATTTCACTGAACTTGAACAATTCTGCTCTGTTGGTCCTATGTAGATTTCTTAGTTTTGCTCTATTCTTTAAGGAGTGCTGATACAGATCAATGACATGTGTAAACAACTCCATCTCAATGGTTCCTAACCAACTTCTGAATAAATATGGCAGGGTAAAAAGACAAACTCTCTCCTGGAGCTGGGTGAAATGCCTGATATCTGCACACAAGGTGGAACCTGTATTAACCAAAGGCTCACTCTGTGTTTGCAGCTGTACTGTAACCTCAGTTTTCATGTTACTGCTTGAGATCTTCCAGAAATCTCTGTGCTGAAAGAGGATGTGTCCACCTGGAAGAAGTCCTCTCACTGAAGAAGTACTGTATATCACAAAGCTGTGCTGTTTTTAACCTCATTTTCCTCAAACACAGCCTGGTTAGTACACATTAATGCAGATATCAGCCCTCCCTGTGCCATCTCTTTTTGGATGCTTTGGTAATTAAATTCAGCCATCTCATTGTTGCCCTGATGAGGCTGGCAGTGCATTACACCCAGGGCTGGGGGGAACCCAAGGATTACAAAGAATTACATTTTAAGAATCAACTTTTATATTATTTCCTTTTGCCTCACCGCTCTGCTTATCACCTGTATTTTGCACATTTACTACTGTTTTGTATTTAACTTCTACAACGTTGCTCCTGGTTTCTTAATTCCCAAATCAAAATGTGTATTTTAATACATAGACTTGGATTATCCAAAAAAAAAAAAAAAAGAAGTAATCTCTGCTCTGTGATTACACCTGATCTCTTCTGTGCCTTCTCAGTAGCACTGCTGAACAGAGTCTCACCTGTAAAAACAATTTCCAAATATCAGTTGAAGCAGAGGGAGAAGGGACTATCACCTTTAATTAGGATGGTTTCCTCATTGCTTGTGGTTTTTGTTTCCTTAAGCAAAAATAAAGCGTTGATAGAAACTTGCTTCTGGCTTCAGGAAGTGTAATTGTGTTTCATTTTCCCAGTTATTCCCCCTCGTGGCAGCACAGCCTTCGTGTTTATTGATAAACTGAACAATCCTAAATCAACCCCAGCTTAGTTTGGTGTTGAATAACAAATGAAAAGCTTCACAAATGTATTTCAATTCTTAAAGCACCCCCAATAGCAACAGCAAGGCTTTATGTGTGGAGAATCACAACACAAGGATGCAAACATCTCGAGCTCAGCAATGCTGGGGGAACCAAAATGATACTTTTGATGTACCTTACATATTTCTGTATTTAAAACTCTGATTTTTTTTGTGTCTACACTAGGGGGTCCATTTGAAGCAACCACATGGTCTCAGTTTGTTTGTTTGAATGCTCCCATTTTATCAGAATCCTTCTGCAAACTGCTGAAAACCATAAGGTGCAACTGTGAGTAGTGAAAGGTGACATGAAATGACTAAAAAGTGTCTGTCATCAGCATCAGGAGTTCTGAATTTATCAGGAACAGCTTAGGTAAGACTTTGAACGTACATAAACTTAAACATGACCAACCTAGGCAGGCTCGAAAATATAGAAAATAAAAACATCCATACAGGGCACCCAGTTGTGTCCCTGTCACTTCAAGGAGCCACCTCACCCACGCCACGTGTCAAATTAAAACAAGCACAGGTATCCAGTGACATGGAATTTAGTCCTTAGTTAAGAAGAACATACTATCCACCAGACTTAAAATCTAAGACTTGCCTAAACTTTGAGATTTCTAGATGTCTGGGAAAAAAAAAATCCCAATTCTCCATCTGAAACAAAGGCAACACATCCCAAAGATCCTGTAAAAATTAATACCATTGCTTGACACCATAAAAAAATTCTTACTGAACAGTACAGGCTGATTTTCTTCATAGCAAAATGTGGGTGCAATGTAGGTAACAGCCATAAAATGTGGAATCCTTCCAGTCAGCAATTTGCAAAATGTATAATTATATATTTTTATATTTATGTTAACAGCTGCAAAATTCTATAGGCCAAAAAGGGCCTGTAGCTTGGGGGTGGCATAGGACAACAACACATGACACCAAATGATCCATCAGATCCTTGTTTTGTTTTGGGGAATTTTATCAGTGCTAGCTGGTTTGAGGTGTTTTCACACCCAGTTAGTGCCCTCATGATTAGAGATGCAGATGGGAAATCCCAGCGTGGGAAGCAGGTGAATGGTTTTACATCTGTAAGGGCAGTGTAAGCAAAGAAATCCCCGTGGGGAGCAGCAGGGTGTGGAATCCAAGGTGTGCTCCTTACACAAGCACAAGTCCTGTCCTAATAAATTCAATTTTGTCTGAATAAATTCAGTCCTGTCATAATAAATTCCTCCACCTCCCTTCTCAGCAATCTTTGACTTCTAAATCACCTTTAATAATTAAGGTTATGCCAACCTTTAAACCCTCAGTATTTCATGGATCTCAATTAATCTTTGTGAGAGATTTTT
>VZUA01020453.1:39871-50392 GCA_013401035.1 Horornis vulcanius | reverse complement strand
AGGTTACTTGAGGTCACAGGGGTCACTTGAGGTCATTTGGAGCCCTGATTGAGGTTACTTGAGGTCATTTGGGTTACTTGAGGTCATTGGGGCATTTTTTTAAGTTGACTATGGGGTCATTTGAGGCCCTGATCAGGGTTACTTGAGGTCACGGGGTCACTTGAGGTCATTGGAGTCTTTTTTAATTGATCTGGGGGTTACATGAGGTCATTTGGGGTTACTTGAACAAATGTAGCTGCTCAAGCTGAACAAGTCTGCTGGCACAGACGCTGCCCTTGGACTTTGCTGTCCCCAGCATCCAGCCAGGACAGCTGGACACGGGTGCATCCACCACACTTGGGGCAAGGAGCTTTGGAATTCTCAGCTGGAAAAAGGGCTGGGAGACCTCAGCCATCAGGGGCTGGAGTGATTAATGGGCCAATATCAGCTCTCATTGTCTGCTTTATTCTCTGGATTTATTTGCCCACCCCCTTGTGCGGGGACCAGATTTGCAACAGTCAGGAGGGTGTGTTTCAAATGTTCCAGGCTGTTCAAAAGGGTTAAGTTAATAATAACTAGGGTTTGTAAAGGTAAATTGATAAATCAGAAGAGGAGCCCTTAATTTAATGTCTCCCTTTATTCAAACAAAGGTGCAGGACTCTTCTGTCTCCTGGTGTTTGTGGATTTTCCTGGCACACTCTGGAAAGAGCATGAGAAAAGTCAAGAGAAAAGGCTCTCAGCAGCAACTGCTGAACAGGAATTTTCTCAAACTTCACCTCTCAGGAGTGTTTCCCTCCAGTAACACCTCCCAGAGAACTGCAGGTCCCAGTAAACTTTCCTGATTTTTCTTCTCTGAAGTAATCAATCCATAGGCATGGACAGCAGGCTGTACTGTGCTGCAATGCACATGCATTAAATAATAAAAATTACATAATTTCAAACACTTCAGCCATGGAATTCCTGGAGTAACAAATATCCAGCAGGATTGATTTATTAAGGCAGAAACTCTGGAACCTCCTGATGGCTGGGACAGTAATAGCCAGTAAATGAGAATAATTGTGCTCCATCCTGCTCCCCAGAGCTGAGCCTTTGCTATCAAACCTCCATTCCAAGGTTTTCATCCTCCTTCCCTCTTCCATTTCTGCCTCACCTCAGGGAGCTGCCAGAACCAGCTCAGCATGAGCTCAGGTTGGAATAGAGCAGAGGGATGGGAGCTCAGGGGACACAGAATTTCATCACTACTCACAGCTCCCAAACAAGGCAGCACTGGGGACAGGGGATCTGTGAGGGGAGAGGAAAAACCAGCCTCAGTTCCACAAAATAAATGCAAAACTAAATTCTATCCCACAAGTTTTAAGTGATACTTAAAGTTTTAAGTCCTGTACAATTACTGCACATTGTCCTGACCATCTTTAAGGAAAACATTAGAAAAACTTCAGCTTATCCAACACATGCCCAGCCCTCTCTGCCCCTTGCACTCCTGCAGGAGCCTCCATCAAGCTGATTTATTTTCTTTTAATCTCAGCTTGTTTTACAGGTCATCAATTTCATTTCTCAGTGCTCTTGGTGCTCCCCTCTTCTCACTTAGGATAACATTCCATCCATCAACTCTCATCTCTGAGTCTTCAGCTTCTCATTCAGCCACCCAGTCTTGATCAGAGCTTGCCAGCACCTTATCAGCTGCAACCCTGTTGATTTAATTATACCATCCATTTGCTAATATTTACTCAGCCATTACTAAATATATCCAGTTTTGTTTGCTGACACACATCTGTGCTTGTTGTGAAACCAAATCCAGGCAATCGTGCCTGTCTCCTGCTTCATGGTAACCTGCAAATAAATGTTGTAGTTTGATTAAAAATGTGGGTTATAAGCAAGGAAGGCTCCCTGTTATATCCTGTATTTTACCCTGATTTTCTGACACTCCGTTCCCCATGAAGAAAAGGTAAAGAAAGGAGTTTTAATTACAAAACCACTACCATGGAAGCTCCACTGCCCTAAAGACTCAGAGGTTATTCCAGTTATTGCTTTGATATCAGCAGGGTTTCATCCACTGCTCCATTTTTTCAGTCAGAATTACACAATTCTCCACTTTTCTGAACCCATGCCCATCATTCTTTTGGGTAAATGAGTTTCCATTAAGCACCAGCCCTCCTTTGCCCAAAGGATTCAGGAATGTATCAGGGCAGAATTAACATGAGGATAAAAATTAACCTGCTCATTTTGGGACAACGCTGCTTTCTTTGCAGACAGTAGAGATGAAACATTTCCATTTCAGCACCATCAATCTCCAGGCAATAGCAGGACCTTGTCCTCCACCTGCAGCCCTGAAAATGTGTGTGACCTCCCAGATCTTTGCTTTCCCAGGAAGCACCTGCTGAGCTCAGGTACTTAATCATATCCAGGTGGCCAGCAAAAGTAGCCAACATCAGCATTAAAAGTACAGAAGAAAAAGGAATTAACCTGCTGCAAAATCAGGACATCATTATCACTATTTAAAAAAAAAAAATCAATTAAATGTGTTAAATGCCATGTCCGATTCTGAGCAAGAATGTGCCAATGGTAACCCAGCTCTAACATGGGAGAGATCTGAAAATATTTGACCTCTTGGAGACAAGGAATAACACCAGAAATCTATTTTAAACCTTTGATGCACTCCCAAGAACTTTCTGAAACCTCTGCCTCATGTCAAAGGAGGGTAAGAGGAAAACAGGCACAGAAACAAATACTGAGAGATCCACATCCAAATTCCAGTTCTCCTACTGCCTTCGCTATCCATCAGTCCATAAAAAAGGTGTCATTACATCCATCTTTTGCACCAAAAGTTGTTCTTCCTGCTGAATTCCCAATTCCCACTCTGGCACAAGGGTGTGACCTTTGTATTTCCAGACATCAGCTGGAAATTATTGAAATCTAAAGGACCTGGACTTACATCTTCGTTCCAAATCAGACAATGTGTGGCTCTGAAAATAGATTTCTTTCCCTTGGGGGAAGTCCTTAAAACACCCTTTTCTTACTCAAAATCCAAAGGTATTTAAGATGATTTTATTCTGCAGAGATTTGTCGCCTGTTGCTGAAGGCCAGGGTGTTCCTGAGGGTTCTTCACGTGCTGTAACCCTGGAACTGTGCCCTGGAAGAGCTTCCAGCAGCTTGCAATGCCTGCAGCAGCTCTCTAATCACCCATTATCTCCAGCACAAATGGGCAGATCTTCCTCTATGCACCTTTTCTTCGGGGAGTGTTTGCACCTGCCTCTGTCACAGCATGATAAAAGCAGCAGGGAGCTGGCAGGGCTCCAGTCCCTCTCCTGCTCAAAGCAGGGGCAGCTCTGAAGCCACACCAGGTGCTCAGGGATTTCTCCAGAGCTGGAAAATGCGGGGATGGAGAGGAGCTCTCTGTGCTCTGTTCTGCAGATCAGCCCTCCTGGGAAAGGCTTTTCCTCACAACCTCTCCTGCCTGAGTTCTGCTGTCAGCTTGTCAGGGGACTTCCAGCACCTGTAGGACCAGGCAGAGTCAAGTTTAAAGCTTTAGCAATGTGGGGTTTGCATTCTCATCCTTCCTCCCTTTTTTACTGAACCCTGTGCCTCAGATGCTCCGTGCACCCCATGTGGTTCCTGGCTGATCCTCTTCCTCATTTAGTTTAAAATCCCTCTGGTTCTCCAAACCTTAATCAGAAATCAGAAATAAAAATAGATACAAGGATTTGGTAATTAATAAATAAAACAAAATAAAAATACTGAGANATTCTTTTACTTTTTTTCTTAAATGATTAAAAGATCAGCTCACTGTGCTGATTTTCAGCTGACACTCTGTCAGTATGATGCTCCTGTCCCTCAGGGTGTCACCACAGCATCTGTCACGTCATATTGCATTTTTCATATGTTATATATATCACTATATACATTTATACATCACAGAATCCCAGAATGGTTTGGGTTTGAAGGGACATTAAAGATCATCCAGTTTCAACCCTCATAGCCTGGGACACCTTCCACCAGTATCTTAAAATTTATGAATGCAGGACTTAAAAAACCTTCCAGATTTCCAACTCCAGCCTCCTGCTGTTGCAACCAACCATATTATTTTATGCCTCTCAAAAATTTGGCACAGAGAGTCCTCAGTGTAATGAGAATTTTGCCCCTGCTAGCTGGACAGCTACTCCAAAAATCTCCCTGTGCTGTGTAGAGATAGGTAGAAAACCTATTTGTACTGAGGCAATTCTCTTTTTTTGGTTCTTTGCATTACAGTCAGACCCAAATCTGAGAGGTGATTAATTATCTGTATTTATCTCTCAGAGGTTACAAGTAACAAAACTGTAGGAGTATCTCAATTAATGAGTTTTCAATGTAATGCTTGGCCAAACAACATTCAATCACATCAAAACCAAGTCCCAGCCATGTTTTGTTTTTTCACTTCTAAATTGGAAATGATTTATATTTATCACAGTGCTTTTCCAAATACTGAGATGTATCTGATCCCACCAGCAGGCAGAACAACCCCCATGGAAATGTGTGGCACTCTGGTTAAATTCCCATTAAAACCTTGCTGCCTTGGAAATAGCAAAGTATAATGTCATTCAAAACACAACATTTTCCTGCCTTACCCAGTCACTGAGATAATAATTCAATACCACTTCATGCATTTACTAAACGTGTGGTAAAAATGTAAATGCAGCAAATTCAGCAGAAAGCAGGGTTCCAAACCCTGGCTCCTTGGTTGCAAATGTCTGCTTTGACAGAGATGAAAACACAACACAAAACTTGTTTTTTTTTTCAAAGACAGACAATCATGACACCCACTTCTTCAAGAAATGCAGGAGAAATCTCACAAATTTTGAGACAATATAGGCAGAAGAAAATGTTCAGTGACTCCATCGGTTCCTGGAATACATTCAGCTGTCCAAGAATGATGGACAGGTGATGAAAAAGCAGGACACAGCATTCCCTCCCTCACAATTCAGCAAATTTCCAGGCAGGACAGCACAGCTGCCTGTGGGGCTTCAAACTGCCCAGTAAAACCAGCACTGGTTACCAAAATACAGGGAAAAGCAGCAGAAGGCATTTGATAAACACCTGGATGCTCCAAGGAGAAGAACTACAGAAATTGTGTGGCTGTCCCAGCAAAAAGGACAAAATTCCAATGTTGGAATTGGAATTGGATTCTCCAGGATCCAAGCTACATCCAAGAGAAATAACTTCGAGGATGACCAGAGCCCGAGAAAGAAAAAGCCAAGAGAATTAAGGAAAATCTTGACGGGAATTCAGGTGCTCAGCAGGGATTGCTGGAGGCCAGGAACAATTGCACGGAGCTCCCTCGGTGCTGAGCCCGGTGAGCTCACCGGGGCCCGGGGCTCGCTGGGTGTCAGCGCAGCAATCAGCACAGTCAGCACAGTCAGCACAATCAGCACAATCAGCACAATCAATCAGCTCACGGGAGCTTCACGGATTTACAGCTCCGGGAAGGAGCAGCTGCTGCAGCCCAAGGGAAGCCTTTGTGCTGAGGTTTGGTGATCACTGGGCTGAGCCTCTTGAAGCCCCAGGATGGAGGTTTGGTGACAGCCTGGAAATTCAAGGCATAATTCGCCACTGGAGAACCCTGGGACATTATCTGGATGGTCTGCAGAAAATTCCTTCAATTCTGTAAAGCAGGAGCTGTGCCTGATGCAGATTGATTTAATCCAGAGCTGCTCTTCCTTCAGCATTCTGCATACCGAGCTCACTTGCCAGAGCTGCTCAACTGCAGCCCTTTAATCCTTCAGGAAAAGGGACTCAAAGCCTGACCTCCAACAAACAGAGGCTGGCATTTCACTGCAGTTTGGGTTTTCAGTGAAAATGGCACAGTTCCACCTCCAGCTCCAAGGGGAGATCATCAGTAGGATGCAGAGCAGAGTGCACTGTGAACCTGTGCTTTTGAATGCAGACAAATGGGTTTTCTTCACAGAATTCACACGAAGGGGAGAGGTCTGACACGGGGAGAGTGCCTGCTGATTACCTGGCAGTGAAGGGGAAGTCTGAAAGAGTGGAGCTCGGGACAGACAGCTTTAAATAAAGATAATAATTCTCTTTGATTTCTTTCTTTGCAAATCTAAGAATACATGCATGGATTAGTGAAGGGAAAAAAAATTCATTATTGGTTAGAGCTAAGTCTCTACAGACCTGCAGGAGGACATAAAGAGCACCCAGAGCAGGAGTCTCCTCTCTTTAGAGAAGTTTGTATGCCTTTCTATATCATACACAAAATAAATTCTCAGTATACCTGTCTCTTCCACTTCCTTTATTCTCTCCCTTTTGGCTCACTGTGGATGCCTGCAGAGTGAGTTTTATCTAAAATTCCCAAACACAACAGCTAAGCCTGATATAAAAGAAGATACACTGATAATTGAATTTTGGAAGCACAATAGCATCTCATTGATGGTATTTTAACATTGTAATAGCAATTATAATGTAAATGAAATTTACAGAACATCGTGTAACACCATTATTAAAACATTTAAACAACATAATAAAGCTATTTAGCACTTCTAAATCTGTTCTTCCAGACCAGAACATTTTCTTACCCTCCTTGAATTCTTCTAAAAAAATACCTCTGCACTGTAACAGCCAATAGAATTGTTCTCCATTGATTGCTTCTCCTATGGAAAGCAAAGCACAAAGCATTTTTTTCCAAAAAAATAGTTGGAACATTCATTTTAGTTACACAGCATTAAGCCACTGCTGTAGAAGATTAATGTTCATGTTTAATAATACAATGCTCTGATATTTAGTTTTACTTTATTGCTTCAACAACAGAACCCCAATTCTCAGTTTGCTGATGCATGTGACAGATTATTCAAAGTTCTGTAAGATCTGATATCATTATTACCATCAAATATTTCAGATATGGCCTCTTCAGACACTTGGAAATGGCTGCAGAGCCTGTCTTAGAAATACCTTTTAAAGGAAACAGAACAGGATCAAATCAAGTGTTTGTATCTTTTGAGTTGTCAATAAATTTTCACTTTTTTTTTACTAAAAAAAAACATACCCAGAGCTGTTGTTTAGATTTTACATTTTGTAAATGTAAAATGTTTCGATTTTACACTTTTATGGTTCTGTTTATCAGCCAGATAAAGGAAATATTAACCCAACAACATCAACCCAAAAGAAATATTTTTCAGGGAAATACCCAACACTGAAATAATCCCAGGATCACGTGAAGAAGCCCCAAAATGTATATTCAAGGCACACCATGGATGGAGAGGGGAAACCAGGACAAGGCTCAAAGAAACAAACTGCAAAACCAAAATAAGAAGAACAAACCTAGAGGCAAGGGCAAAACAAAAGCTAAGAACAGAACAACTGAGCACAGCTGCTGCAAAATGACTTGCAAGGAGGATGAAAAGAAAAGGGGATACAGGAGGGAACAAGACCGGAGAGAAAAGGAAGGAAAGGAGAATAAATCACACCAACTTTTGTCAAGCTGAAGTTTTGTGTTCCACTCCTACATTTCCCTGGAAAAGTTTGCAACTGCACTGCAAATTATCAGCCTGAAAGAGGGAGTAGGGCAAAATCCCAACCCCAAAGTGGAGCTATAAATGAAAGTAACAGAGAGGTTGGGGAAAAGAAATAGAAATAATGAAGAGTTCTGGAGGAGAGGAGGGAAAGAGATGATGGAGAGACCCTTTCCCCAGGTGGAAGGACAGCTGGAAATCACCCTGGAGGGGGGGAAGTTCTGACTTGATGTAAGAAAACCCATTTATTTTACCATGAAGGGCAAAAAGCTGGAACTGGAACACAGAGAAGCTTCAGAACTCGACTGAACCAGAGCTGGATCCAAGCTGAGCCAAAGGCTGGAGCCAGGGACCTCTGAGGGTCCCTTGCAGCCCGCAGGGATCTGTGGCTCTGCCCCAGAACCCTCGGGCACAGTGGGGAAATCTCCAGGGTTTGGGATCATTTCTAACAAGAAATGAATCTTTCAGCTAAGGGATTAAATTTGTTTTTCCCTCAGTTTCACACGAGAGATCTGACCTTTCCCAGGAAATGTGATTATTAGATGAAAACAATGAAGCTGGGAGGGTGAAGGTCACATCTTTATCTCTTGGAATGAATTCTTCATGTACAATCTGAGCTGCTCAGTCACAAATGTGCAGGCAGTCCTGCTGCAGGGTGCTAACACCTTTATTTTCAGCATTGAAGGCAGTGAATAAATGATGAGTCCATTGGTGGAGACATTCACCAATTAACCAGCAGCAGCTGTTTGTCTTCTTTTCTTAGGGTACAATTGATTAAAATTGCATGCTTCATTGAAACAGAATTCTCTTGTACTTCACCAAAGGGGGAGAGCAAACTTCTCTTCTGATTTATGGAACATTTTTCCAGCTGAATACAAATTAGAAACCCATTCTGCTTTGTTGTTTATAATGTGCAGACATGATTTGAAAAACCAGAGGTAAAATATTTTGAGTGTTAATCAGACATAAACTGTAACAAAGCCCAGTTGGTGCAAGAAGTTATTTCAGGTTTAAACCATCCTTCTTTTCCTGCTTATTCCATGTGTGGATTTACACAGGCACACACACCATCCATATGGGATATATGGATATATGAGAGATCTACAGCCAAACTGTTAAAGGTATTTTTGATTTGTGCTGCTGTGAGGTATAAAAGCTCAAATGCAGTTCAAAAGTGTCCAAACAGGGGGCAAAACCCTGGTGCTGCCACCTGAGCCCTGCAGTGTAAAGGCAGGGCAGAGATGCATTGGCTGAGGGCTGAAGGAAAGGAACCCAGCAGCAACAAGGTGTGCCTTGGGGACAGGGGTGATTCCTCTCTGCAGCAATTCACCTTCTGCTGCACTGGGTTCTCCACTCTTCTTCCACTTCAGCCATGAGCAGGAATTTATAAAGAAAATCCCATTTTAGCTTGTGGCAGAGGTGAGATGCTGCCTGGGATGGTCTGAGCAACCTGTCCAATGCTTCTCAACTAAAAATTAATTTTAACCAAGCTCTGATTATTTGGGAGGCAGAAGGTTTGTAACAAATGCATGAAGAAATAAATCTCAGCTTTGCAAGCTCTGCTTCAAAACAGATGAATTTATTTAAGCTTCCTTTATTGCATCTAAGTCTCAAATATTCCATATAGCACCATCAGTTTAAAGCATCTGTGCAAACAGATATTCACATTTTAGGAGAGCTCTCTTTCACTGTGGGGAAAAAAAAAACAAACCTGCAATTCCAACTGCAATTCCAACTTGGAGATGAAATGGAAAAGGCTCCTGGTAAAAAACTAATTCCTGAAGTCATTGCAGGTGTTGCCTAAAAATATGCAAAACTCCTGAAAAACGTGAGAATGAGTTGGCTGTTTTCAAGCAGATGTTATTCGAGCCCAAAAATGTCTTTTCTGGGAAAAAAAAAAAAAAAAAGGCATTTATAATTTTCATTGTTAATGATATTCATATCCTCTGGTTGCTGAACATCCCCCTGTGCCAGAAGTTACTCTGGGTGCTAAACTCTTCCTGTGGTTGATCTCATCCCTCTGAGCACCTGCAGCACCCATTTTTCACAACTTCCAAACATATTCAAGGCAAAATATTCACTGACCCATGGGCCCAGACCCCTGAAAAGAAATGCAAATATTGTCTCACTAAAAAATCCTAAGAACATCCATGTCTAGACTTCCACTGAGAGAAACCTGGGATCACAACCAAGTTGTCCCTCAATCCAGAAGGCCTCAGATAATTCACATTAAAGTCCACAGATGTTTCTCCACCTGCTAACCTTGGAAAAGCAGCAGTGGGCTAAGGAAAAAAGGATTTTTAAAATATTTTTTTTAAAAAAAGGATAAAAGGAAATAAAATAAGATTTTATTCATTATTTTTAGAATTATGTCAGGGAGCACTCTAGAGAATTTCATAACTATAATTTAATCCACAGAATAACTTCAGTTCATATTAGTTAACCTGAGTATGAAAGTAAAATTATGTTATTTCCCTCATGCCTGCTCAGAAAACAACTATCTTAAGCTTGTTTTTTTTAAATTTAAACCTATATAAGGAGGCCTTGAATTAGTAATTTGAATATAATTTATAATCTGGGCTATTTTCTGGTGGGGAGCACAGGGATAACTGGACTATGGCGAGGGATCCTTTAATCCATGTCTGCAGGACACTCTTGGCTCACAACCTGCAGCACATCCCTGAAAATGAAATTTAAATTATTCCTTCAGCTATCACATAGAAGTGAGCAGAGTTGTCCCTCCAATGTTTCCCAAACATTTGTTTTATCCCTCAAAAGAAAAACCTCCTCAGGTTCTGCAGGGCTGCTCCATCTGCCAAATCCAGGCACTAAAATATTCCAGCCTCCATTGGAGCACCAGGACTGGATTTGATGGAATAAAGGGAGAGAAGAATGCAAATTCCAATTACAGCAGAGATTTTCCAGTTTTATCCACATCCCCAGCCAGAGAGATTTCAAATTGGTCCACAAAGGAAAAAAAACCCTAATTTGTAACATCTTTAACTGGGGCTGGGAACTGGGGGTTCTCCAAGGAAAAATGGCATCTAGAGCCACC
>VZUA01020453.1:17683-29456 GCA_013401035.1 Horornis vulcanius | reverse complement strand
AAAGCAAATGTTGGTGAGGAGTATGGTAATACACAAAGAAAACTCGGTTTGAGCTGTCTTTTGTTTGTATTTATTTACTAAGGGGATTCAGAGAGTGCTCCACACTAAACCAGCCCATCCCAGTCCTTTCCTGGAGCTGACCTAGGATTGAAGGTCCTGGAAGAACACCCCAGCCAATTATATTGGATAAACATGCACAATTTCAGCTCAATTCTCATAACAATTCCATCCAGTACTGGGCAATCAGAGGGTTAAAATTAGAATTTTTTTTTTTTAATATCCTGACTTGGAACACTTTGTTCTACACCAATCCATCCCTGGCTGTCAGTACTTTTAAGAGCAGTAATGCAAAATATTTTACCAGACAGCGGGACCTAAAGTGGGAATTAAAACACAAAAGAAGGGTGACACATCTGTGCTGCTGGTGTCTCTCTTCCTGGTGAAAACTCTCTGCTTTTGTTTTACACTTTGCTCAATAAACTGAAATTTAGTTACAGTATAAGCAAGGTTAAATGCTGCTGTCTCCAGGCCAAGAGAGAAGTAAGAGAGTCTTCAAATGAGAGGGTTTTTTTCACATTTATTTGCTGCCTCTTGGCCAGGCACCAAGCTTTCATATTCATTGCAGCATAAAAAGCAAGCAAAACAACAACAAAAACTCCTGCTGAGACTATTAAAGTGCCATTTTCAGCAGCAGGACTCCATAAATCACAGAGACATCCTCACCCCAGGTTCTGCCCCTGCAGTCACTGCAGCTGCTTTGCTCACACAGGTGACTGGATCAGCTTGGTTAAGTACAAGGAGACCCCTGTCCCATTCCCTGCCCTGCTTTCAGCTCAGGAAACGTCTTCCATGAGGATTTAATGTGCCAAAATGGAGCTCTCAGCCAGCTTTGCTCCTTGCATCCCTGCCCTGGGCTGTGGGTGATGAGCTGCAGGTGCAGCTCCAGCCTGGGCTCCTCCTGATCCTGGCTACACTCACACCCCTGGAACCCAACAGCCTCAGAGCATGGAAAAACAGAGAATCCAGTCCCAGGGAATAACCTCAGGTGTCTGGGCAGGTAAAACACAGCCCTTGCTTGGCCTCATCAGGAAAAACAAAGTTCAAATCCCAGCTCCTGATCTGAAGTGCAGGGGAGACATCGGGGCACGGATCAGCCACGCAAACAGAAAGAGGAAATAGCAAAACCTACCAGCACACATCTTTGGGGGGGTTGTGTTAAAAGGGAAAATTATCACAGCCTCCAGGACTAAAATAATTCAAAGTTAGGAGCAGCCCCTCCACTTCCAGCTGCAAAGATGCTGTTCCACATCCCACTGGAGGGATTTGGCATCAGAGTCTGGGCTGGAAAATGGGAAGGAAAGAGGAACTGCTCTTGACAGCATCTGCTGGTTCTCATTTAACAACAATAAACTGGAATTCTGCTTTTAAAAGGCAGGATGTTTCACCTTCATATTTCACAGGCTTTATTCACTACATTATAAAGCAAACTTAATCTAAACCCCTCTATTTAAGCAACATTCTTGGGGTAAAAAAAAAAAAAAAGTGACACCCTTAAATTCCCATTGGTATTGCAAAATATTTCTGCTAAAATGGGGGAGGAAAAATGATGAAGAAAGATTTCTGTAATGCCATTGATAGCACAGATCAAATTCTTTTAAATTACACACAGAAAATCCTCCTCCCCTGAAAGATTTAATAGCAAAGCTGTAAAGAATACCTTTGTATTAAGGAGCCTTTATTAAATATCCAGAATATGTTATGTGGTATTTATTCCTTTCCTAGAGTGCATTATCATCAGCACTTGCACAACAATATAGAATTTAAATCAACAGCATAGTTCTCATTGATATCTTTGAAAGCAGCTTATACCCTAATTTACTAAAAGCACTCATCTGCAGAGAGTGTTTCTGTTATTTATTAGACTTAATTAAATCCTTCTGTATTATGTTAAAATGCACATCTTGTAAGTCCTTGAAGGCCTGGCTGAAAAGAAAAAGAAAATTTTACTGCCCCTATTTTAGCAGCGATAAATAATGTCAATCAGTCAACAACCTGGCCTGTTAAAACATTATCGTGAAAGGAGAATTAGTTTCAAAATATTTCATTTTCAAATAGTAAAATGTTCTTCTTGATTCGGTTACATTTTAATCTGCTTTCTTGTATTACACATACCAAAAAGGAAAACAAAAAAACAATTGCTGTGGTATGACAATTCAAATTTGTTCAGTGACCCAGGAATATTGCTGTCCAATTCTCAGTGTTTAGGAGATGAGCCTGTACTGCAAATGAGGAAGTCAGAGTGCTACTGCTGCTAAATGTGTGAAAAATAAGGAAAATGCAGAATAATAGCAATTCACCAGTTTGCTTTGTGACATTTTAAGATTAATTTTACCCCCCAAAAAATCCTTTATGTTATTTTAAGATGAATTTTACCAAAAGAACCTATTGTGGGATTGAACTTCCAATCCCCTCCTGACATTTCTGCCTTATTGAGTAATTTGGGAGAGACAGATCTCGATGGTTGGGAGTTTGCAACAAGCAGGGAGGGATGGACCAGAAAATCAGACAAACAGGGAGGGATCCGTGAAGGTCAGAGGAAAAGTGGAATCCAAATGCACCTAACTGAGCATGCAAACTGGACATTATCAGCATCCTGGTGATAACTTCCCTCTGGAGCTAAAATAAAAAGTGTTATTTAATATTTCTCTTACAGTACAGCTCAGCCAAGATTAGGAAACTATTTTGCTACTTTGAGTCCTCAGAGTTGGAGTTACTTTACATCAGTAATGTTTTCCTTCCACCACCTTCCAAGGCCACTTCTGGCGCCCTTGAAGGATTAGAACTGGCATCTCTGTGGGATTTTTTCTTGTATTAAGTGTAATTTAACTGTGGCAAAAGCTGTTAAAGCCTCCCAAGACCTCCATGCTCATCCACAGAGAGCATGAAAAGAGTTTTTGCTGCTCTGACTCACTAAAGCCTGCACAGAGCACAAAGGCAGTGGCTGCAGCACCCAGGGGTGCAGCTTTGTGCTGGGATTAGATCCCACATGCCAGCCCAGCAATCACAGCCAGAGCTTCAGAGCCTCCCACAGCAGCCACAAAGGTCAGGCTCAGCTGCTCTTCCCAATTATTCCCCAGCCTGGACAAGAGCAAACACTGGCACTGGCGGGCTGGACTCAAAGCTGAAGCTCAAAAGCTGCTCAGCTTCTCTTTTTGGTTTCATCGCTGCCATTTGGAAGATTTTGGGTGATTATTACTTTTTAAATATATTTTCTCAAGGCTCACTGGGGTTGTTAAACCACCCAGAGTGTGACAAGCAGACCACAAAGGCAGCTGGACACCGAGCCTGAACTTTTAAACCCAAGAGCTGTGAAATACTAATCCTGGAGCGAGGAAAAATGGATTTGCTCAGGTTTAGGGGGCCAAAATGATCAATCAGCACACAAAGGACTCCTTCCATCGCTAATGTGCTTTTGCTGGGAATAATATATGTAAGAAAAATGGAGTTTTTAACCTCTTCTCCAGAGAACCACTGCTTTTCAGAATTACTCAACGGCAGCGACGGGGATGAAGAGGAAATACTTGTCTGTGGAGAAGATTTAGAGCTTAATCCTTTTGATGGCTTGCCTTACTCCTCCCGTTATTATAGACTGATGAAAGAGAGAGAAGAGCTTCCAATATGGAAAGAAAAATGTACTTTCATGGAAAGTTTGCTTCATAATCAAATTGTGATTGTTTCAGGAGATGCTAAGACTGGCAAGAGCTCCCAGGTGAGTACAACAGACTTGCTTGGGTTTTTGTTTTTTTTTTTTAAAGTATTTTTAGAACATTTAATGAGGTATGAATTTCAGAGTCACTGTAACTATTGTAATCCAAGTATTAAGGCCAGAAAGGGAAAGTGAAATACAGAAGGTGAATAAAGATTAATGCAGTCAAAACCAGATTTAAAACATATTAAACATTTTAATAACTTTCTTCAAGCACTCAAAAAAAAATTGCAGTTACTTTGTGTTTTGGTTCTGATTAGTGCTGTATCAGGAAAGAAATACAGGGGATTTGACATAAGATAAAGTGAAAAAAATTCCCAGGGAATGCAGGATTGAAATCAGCAGAGCTGCTTCTCCGGGAGAATTAATGGTCTTCCCTTCAACCAAGAACAAATGTTTTCTCCAACAGCACAAAATTACTTTACAAAACTCATGTTAAAAGAAATCACTGAAGCCAAGATCTCAGCTGAGTCTAAGGACACAAATATCAGTCAGGACTATGAAATTCTGCTGTAACAATATATAACAACCCAGGTCTCTTGTCACAGTGAGTAGAAAAGAATTTTCAAGTAAGTGCTATCAGCCAAAATATTATTGTTTATGACTGGGATCAGGAGAAAAAATTCTTGCTGGTAAAGCTGCAGGATAATTACTGTTGCAGGGCATCTCATATATCCCCCAGATTTGATGCTGGACACTTCTAGAGATCACATATTGAACTAGAGACATCACACCTCTCCCTGAAAATTCCTATGTTCCCATAAAAATGATTCACACTCAAATAATTTTTGGAGTGCCAAGTTTTTACCCCTTGTTATTGACTGTAATTTACACACAAAAAAACTTGTGTAATAGTAAACAAATTGCTAAGAAATGTTAGCTTTTAAATTGTCCTTTAACAAGGCAATTTTTATTGAACCTTTAATAAGATGTAGCACATTGCTGGTTGGTTTTTAAACATTTCTAGAAATGCATATAACTATACAGAAATAAATTATATGTGGCTGATGCACCTAGATTTAGACGTTGATTAAATGAAGGATTTGAAATCTAATACAGCCATTAAAATAATATTTATAATGCAAATTTAATTTCTCATAACAACAACACATTTTTTCCAGTATTGATGTTATGCAAATATATAAATTAGGGAGCTGCAGTGTAAGTTCCTGGAGCAGTTCAGTTTCAGTTATGTGTTTGCAGAGTAATTAATGTGAAATTACAGACCTTGGCTGTGGCATTTGTCCGTCTGGAATCCTGGGATACGTTTTTTCCATGGATCTGACACAGCAGGAGCAGGTTTGCTGCTGAGCCAGCCCTGAACACGACTGCACCGACCTCCTTGGCTCCATCAGCACGTGCCTGTAGTGACCCTGCTGCCGCCTGCTCCTTCCTGCAGCAAATTCCACCCAACCTAAGCCCAGCTGAGCAATTCCCAGATTGATACAGGGAATTACACCTGGCCAGAGCGTAATGAGCCCTGTGAAGATGTATCAAGCCTGAGGGTTGACCTGCAACCCTCCAGAGTGGCTTAATAATATTGCCAGACAGCTCCTTGGGTGTGTTTTGTAAAGCAAAAGCTTTAATAAATGGTAAAATAACAAACAATACAGAAAAAAAAAAAAAAGAACAAAGCTGTGCACAGGTGCCAGAGAAGCATCTGACACCTGGCTAAGACACCCCAAGAAGCACTTGAGCACCTCTGTGCTCCTTCTTAATCACACAACAATCAAGGAGGGATAATTTGGCTTGCTGCCAATAGAAACAGCCACAGATTTTAACAAACATTTCCAAAGCCCAGCCAGCGTCCCTGTGCTGGCTCTGGGTGAGTGAAGAACAGAAAGTTCTGATGCTTCTCCATAAAAGTCAGGGGCGTAACTGAACCCCCTTTTGGGAACACCTGCTGGGCTGTGGGGATGCATTCCTACACCAGATAAACCTCCTAATCCATGCTGAGAAGTTGGGAAATTCTGAGTGTTGACATCAGCAATTCTCATGTGAGGCACAGGCGAGCAGTGAGCTCGATTCCACTGTCCCAGGCAGCTGAAGGGATCCCAGTTGTCTGGATCCCAGTTGTCTGAATCCCAGTTGTCTGGATCCCAGTTGTCTGGAATCCCAGCTGTGTGGAATCCCAGCTGTCTGGATCCCAGTTTTTTGGAATCCCAATTGTCTGGATCCCAGCTGTCTGGATTCCCTGCTGTCTGAACCCCAGCTCTCTGGATCCCAGCTGTCTGGATCCCAGCTCTCTGGACCCCAGCTCTCTGGACCCCAGCTCTCTGGAGCCCAGCTCTCTGGAGCCCAGCTGTCTGGACCCCAGCTGTCTGGACCCCAGCTCTCTGGATCCCAGCTCTCTGGACCCCAGCTCTCTGGAGCCCAGCTCTCTGAACCCCAGCTCTCTGGATCCCAGCTCTCTGGATCCCAGCTCTCTGGAGCCCAGCTCTCTGGACCCCAGCTCTCTGGATCCCAGCTCTCTGGACCCCAGCTCTCTGGAGCCCAGCTCTCTGGACCCCAGCTCTCTGGATCCCAGCTCTCTGGATCCCAGCTCTCTGGAGCCCAGCTCTCTGGACCCCAGCTCTCTGGACCCCAGCTCTCTGGACCCCAGCTCTCTGGAGCCCAGCTCTCTGGACCCCAGCTCTCTGGATCCCAGCTCTCTGGATCCCAGCTCTCTGGAGCCCAGCTCTCTGGACCCCAGCTCTCTGGACCCCAGCTCTCTGGACCCCAGCTCTCTGGAGCCCAGCTCTCTGGACCCCAGCTCTCTGGATCCCAGCTCTCTGGATCCCAGCTCTCTGGAGCCCAGCTCTCTGGACCCCAGCTCTCTGGACCCCAGCTCTCTGGACCCCAGCTCTCTGGAGCCCAGCTCTCTGGACCCCAGCTCTCTGGATCCCAGCTCTCTGGATCCCAGCTCTCTGGAGCCCAGCTCTCTGGACCCCAGCTCTCTGGATCCCAGCTCTCTGGATTCCCTGCTGTCTGAACCCCAGCTGTCTGGACCCCAGCTGTCTGGACCCCAGCTCTCTGGATCCCAGCTGTCTGGACCCCAGCTGTCTGGATTCCCTGCTGTCTGAACCCCAGCTCTCTGGAGCCCAGCTGTTCAGAGCCCCAGCCCTCACTGCAGTGCTGTGCTGTCCCCGCAGGTGCCCCAGTGGTGTGCCGAGCACTGCCTGGCGCTGCGGCCGCGCGGGGCCGTGGTGTGCACGCAGGTGCTCCGCCAGGCCGCCGTGGCGCTGGCCCTGCGCGTGGCCGACCAGATGGACGTCAACCTGGGCCACGAGGTGGGCTACAACGTGCCCTTCGAGAGCTGCTGCACGCCCGAAACCATCCTCAGGTAGGTGCCTTTGGAGGCCTCCAGGCCAAGGTGTGGCCGGAGAGGTTGGCAGCTGACAGCCCTGCGGGGTCTTGCCAATGAAAATTGAAGCTGCTTTGTAAAGTAGTGTGATATTTTAAAATCACAGGGTGCACTGAGCTGGAAGGGACTCCACAGGGATTGTCACTCTAGATCCTGTCCCTGCACAGACACGCCAATAATCCCAGCCTGGACATGCCTGGGAGCTTTGTCCAAACACTCCTGGAGCTCTGGCAGCCTCGGGGCTGTGCCTATTCCCTTGGGAGCCTGGGCAGTGCCAGCACCCTCTGGGGGAAGAACCTCTCCCTAAATCCAACCTAAACCTGCCCTGACACAACTTCCGGCCATGCCCTCAATCCTGGCCACTACAGAGCACAGATCAGTGCCTGCCTCACTCTTCCTTCTCACATGGAAATTTTAGATTTCAATGATCTCTCCACTCCTCTCCTCTCCTCTCCTCTCCTCTCCTCTCCTCTCCTCTCCCACTAAAAGGTTCGCAGGAGGCATTCTGGGGTAAATCATAGCAGAGATTTAAGTGGGCAAGGTTACTATCCATGCAAAACTTCATTAAGCACTTCAGTGACCTCTTTTTCCTTTCCTCTACTTTTTTTTTTTCTATTTTCCAGTACAGGAGTGCTCATTACCATAAGAGAACATGGGATTATTTTTCCCAAAGTAAAGTTAAAATTCAAAATCACAAAACAAGAGGGTATATCCAGCAACAAGAGGAAAGGAGTATTCAGGGGGATTTTTGGGAGATAAGAAATGCACTTAATGTAGTAAGAACAGGCAAGTGACAGCAGCAACACAGGGATTCAGCTTTTGAGCCTCCCAGAAAGTTACCAGAGTTCTTTTCTCTGGTTCCTTAATATGGGAAGCACAAACTATCATATCTAGACCACGAGGCTTTTTCTCAGCCATGGGTTTCCAGTGGAGGACACTCACCACTTCTGAAAATCAATTACCACCACTCTTCCTCTTGCCTTCCTTTCTCTTTCTGGGAGAACTCCTTAAACCTCATCCTGCAGCAGAACTTCCTGCAGCTGCTCCTGTTGAGAGGGAGATGAATCCCTTCTTCTCACACATCAAAACCTGCTTCGAGATTTCCAGGTCCTGCTGAGCAACACAACAAAAATAATATCCTTTAAAAAAACTGTCAGCAGCAGGGATAGAAGTGAGGAGGGCCTCATGGTATAAATTAATTGCTCATCTTGGTTCTGGCTCTGCCTCAAGTGCTTCTTTTCCCCATCCAAAAGGATTCATTCCTAGCTCAGGAATTGTTTATGGCATGTGATGGAAGATGAACAGATGATTTCAGGGCAGAAGTATTTCTGCTTTTGCCTGGAGCATCCTTTCCACCACTGTGTCACTGAGTGTCATTGAACCACATCGGGTTTGCAGCTACATAAGGAAGGATTTAAACATGTAACTGAGGCTGTGACATGTCTACAAAGTACTCCCTGTTCTTACCAAATCTTTTATGTTAGAACAGAAAGAATCAAGACACCGAATTAATTTCTTACAGTAATAGTCCAAGAGACTTGGTAGAGTTTTGTGTGTCTGTGTGGCAGGTACTGCACAGACGAGATGCTCCAGAGGGAAATGATGTCCACGCCTCTCCTGAACTGTTACTGTGTCATCATCTTGGACGATGTGCATGAAAGGACCGTGGCAACAGATGCCCTGCTTGGCCTCCTGAAAGCTGTCCTGGCAGCCAGAGCAGAGCTGAGGCTGGTGCTGCTCACTGCCCCCCACATGTGCAGCACCCTGCAGGGCTTCTGCGGCGGCGTGCCCGTGGTGCGAGCGCGCGCCCGGCACCGCGCCCAGGCCATCTTCTCCTGCTGCACCCACAGCCAGCCCTTCCTGGCTGCTCTGAGGCTGCTCCTGGAGATCCACCACACCAGGGAGAAGGGGGACATTGTCATCTTCCTGGCGTGTGAGCAAGTAAGTTATTGCCTTGCACTCCTTCTGATTTTCATCAGGAAATGCGTGGTTTTACCAGTAGCTCAGGCAGCAGATGCTCCACCAGGTTTTATGATTTCAGTTTTCCTTCAAAGAAGTCATGGCATACATAACACTGTGGTTGATATGCACAAAAGATCTATACAACACATAATAGATTATATATTTTTTTTCTGTAGGTTTAAAGAAAGGCCACCATTCTTTGGTGTGGTGCAAAAAGCTGGAAAAGCAGCACACGGGGCACAGGCCACAAGGGCAGGGATTTAATACATTGAAACCTATCCTGGCATTGTGCATCCCACAGTTTGTGTTATCCCTGTTTTGTGGGAATGGACACAGGTCCAGTCTCCATCAATGTCCTACTGCATAGGAGTGGTTTTTACTTTAAACCTCCCAAGGAGATTTTTCCATTTGGATTCTTCTTTCCAACCATTTGTGTGCACATAAGCAGGAAAATGTCACTCCAAAGGTGTGACAGAAAATCTAGGAATGTGCATGGGCTTGGCCATTCTAAAGAGTGACACCTTTGAATCTCAGCAGTGATTCCCTAAATTCACTGCACCAGCAGGTCCTTTTTAGCTGTCAAAGCAACCTGACAATCAAATAAATATTTCAACATTTATGATTATTTTCCTGATAGCAATCCCCAATCTTCCACTGTGTGTCATTAAATCTGCTTTAGAACAACAAACTCAGCAGGAAATAATGACTTTTCACAAGCAAAGATAATTTACCATAAACTACCTTTGTCTTTGTTGCTTTTCACTGTTAAAGGGAAGTGGATATGAAACACTTTTAATAATGTTAATAATCAATTTTAAACCTTATAGGCACAAATTTTACAAATGAAAATGTAATAAATTCTCTGTGTTTGTCCTCATATTTACAACAGATAATGTCAGAGAGAAAACACACATTCTTTCCATTTCAAAAGGTTGGGAAGAAAGTTTCATTTCTGCTTAAAAGGGTTTTTCTAAAAGGTAAATTCCCCACAAAACTAGAATAGGAATTTCTTTCTTGCCAAGAAGAGATCACTCATTTTTCTCTCTCACAACGAACAGAACACTCGTTCCGAACCACAACATCCCATGAATTCTTGTTTAACTGTGATTTAAAGTTTCATATTGGTAATGGTTCACTGTTCCCAAGCACTCAACTGCCTTTTAAACTAAACAAAAATATGAATTAACCAGGAACATCAGGATTTATGAGCTGCCCTGCTGCCAGCCTTGCTATTAGATGTCACTCTTGTATCTTTATAACAATTTTTATAGGGCACTTTCAACCTATAACTACTGGAAATGTGGTGTCACTATCAAAGAGAAACTCAGTCTGGCTTTTCAATTTTGCAAAACGTTTGCTAATAAAAATGCTTTTAAAAAAATGCCCTTTCAGACTGAGCAAGCCCATGAATTATTTTTGTGTGCCTTTCAAAAAATCATGCAGAACTTAAATGGTTTCTTATTAACCCTCCCCAAGAACAAAACACTAAAACAACAACAAAAAGCTTTTACCATTCATATCTAACCTCTGGATTTGTGAACTATTTTAAAGGTGATGTTCCATCCACACAAGTTAAGGACATTTTATTGACTTAATTAAGAGTTTATGAATCATTAGGGGAAAAAAATTCAAACCTCTACAATACCTATATCTCCTTAAATAAAATAATTAAGGGAAAGTAGGGAGGTTTCTGCATATTTTGATCATTTAAGGTGTTGTAATTGGACTAAGAATAGAATAATTTCATGAGGAAAAAATGTATTTCTCTTGATTACAGGAAATTGAAAAAGCTTATCAGATGATCAGGCAGGAACAATCCAATTTAAACCCTGACCTTGGAGAACTCATCCCCATCCCTTTATACCCCACCAAACAAGACCTGACTCCCAAACTAACTCAAGACAAGCAGAAATGCTGCAAAAAATACAGGAGGAAAGTGCTGCTCACCACCAGCTCTGGAGGCTCTTTGATCTGGACTAAAAACGTGACTTTTGTCATCGATGTCGGTGTGGAGAGAAGAAAGGTCAGTGAAGGGAACCAGAAGCACTTTGTCAAAAATAAACCCTGCAAAAGGGTTTTTCAGGGCAGGGGAAAGGGAATTGTGCAGCTCAGATTAGTGCAAATAATCTCTAGAGGATGACATGTTTTTCTCTTCTTTCACAGCACAGATTCTATTTTTTTAACATGCAAATTAATAAGATTTAAATCATTTTCATGGACATCTCATGTGAAAACCAAGCAAGAAATCACAGTTACTTCCCAAATTCAATCAGAAATCAGATTTTTGAAGTTTCTAAAGCCAGATGAGCAGTTCCAGTTGAAACTGCCACTCATTTGGGCACCAAACCAACGACAGATTGTTTGCAAAACACATCTCACCTGAGCTCTGGCCTATCAGGCATAAATCTCTCTTCAGTATACATAAAGCAAAATACAGTCACTTCTCAGGCACTTATTGGCAGATCTCCTGGTTTAAGAAATTATTCTCATCACTTATTTAATGACTTAATAATTGCTCACACAGGGAATCTCTATTTTTTTTAAGCTGCTTGTGCTCCTCCTGGACATGTGCTCCCAGCCAAGTACCTCCAAACGCTGCAATTTATCTAATTAACATTTAACCTTTTCCAGTTCTTTTTGAGTTTGGCCTCATTTCTTGTTTTCCACCCTTGGAAGGATTAGTGCAGCTGCAAAAAAAACCC
>VZUA01020451.1:0-28482 GCA_013401035.1 Horornis vulcanius | reverse complement strand
GGAAAGGAGAACAGGACTAAACTTGCAATCAGACAATTCACTTTGCTATTGTTAAAAAACATTACTTGGAGTGCCTCTGCTAATTCAGAAACCTCATAGCTATAATTACACAGTCTGGAGGTTATCTAAGCCTAATTTCTTCATTGCTTGTTTTTAAATTGTTCAATAAAAAGAATGTTTCAACCTATCTATGGAGCAGGTTCGCCTCTCTTTGCCAACCACTGCCAGCGATGAGTTCCTGCCCGGGAAGCCACTAGCATTTCACTTCTACTGGAACTAAATTGTTAGAGAAAAAGCAGGTCATCTCTTCGTGATGCAACACAGGAAAAACGGGTTAGCTGCCAGCGAAACCCATCTCAAGAATGGGAGAATCAGGAGGGTGCAGACTTGGTAAAATCTTGACAAGGGGATGAATATAGAGCTCAGACCATAGGAACCTGATATAGTGAACCCTGTTTCTGAACAGTATCCTTCTTACTAAAAAAAGGAAATGAATAAGGCATTAGTTGCTAACACATATTTTAAGGAGGCACAACAACATTACTTTGTGCAATGAACGATACAGAAGAATCTTTTTTATCTTTGAAAGGATATAGATCAGCCTTAAATAGCACAGTGTTGAAGAGAAATATCCTTTATTATGTCCCAGCAAAATAGTTTTTTAAGTCATTGCTGGATTAAAGGACCACAGCAATACTTGGGAGGTGACAAAGCCCCACTTTCCCTCTTGCATTTTTCCACTATGCACAACACACCCCCCTGCTGTGACACTTACTCTGTGTCCATCTTAACTACTGACTGTTGCAGTCAGGGCAGAGCATCAGGAAAGATAGGATTTTAAATGTCTCCCTTTGAAAAAGGACTCCCTGGGTCACAATGGTTCTTAATGGGCTTACTACTCATGTCATGCTGGAGAAAGTTCAGTGCTTTCTGAGGTGGGGTGGGATGAGGTGAAGCTGATACTCACAGGACGACTTCTACGTGGTCCAAAGCCCACTGATCATGACCTGTTCCGTTGTGGCGGGGCTGCCACCAGCGCAGTAAGACTCCTTTCATTCGTGCCTCCCTGTCACACAAACACAAGAGCCTGTGAGAGCTCCAGACAATTGGTGTTTTGCATATCCCTACCTATCCCCAAACAGGAAATGAGAGAAAAGTCAAATTGTTTCTGTGTCGCTAAGCATCAACATATTGTACATGTAAAACACTTAATAGTTAAAAATGCACACAGGTAGGGAGGATTTTTTTCACCTTATCTTCAAAACAAGTATTCTTTCTGTTTTTCTTTTCTACTACCCTGGTCTTAAGTCTTCTTCTTTCTTTACCCTCTCATCAACTTTTTTTTTTTCAACAGTTATGCAAAGAAAGGTTATTTTTTAGCAGAAATGTAGCTTTTGCACTTAGAGGTAATGAAATGTGACTGGGTACTCACAAGGGAACATTATAAGACACTCTTTGGGCTTGTATAAAGTCCTTTGGCTGATGCTGTGCAATTACTTGCCATGTAATTCCATTATTTACACTGTATTGGAGGAGCACTGCCTTGTCTACGGTGTTAGGATCACTCAGATTAGTATTGCAACTGTCTGTTTGTGAAATACTTCCAATTTGCAAAACAAACATGATCTTGCTGTAAAACAGAGAGAAAAGGTATTTTCAATATGCGAAATTATTCAAAAAGGAACAACAGTATTTCTAGGTTTATTGCAGTTGCCTTATCAAAACTCAGCATTTTCAACAATCGTTACTTTAACATGCAAAATAAACTGTTCTCAAATCTTTAAAACACAGCTCCCCTTTCAAAATAATAGTTTACTATGTATAACATATTGTTGTAGGCAGGATCCAATTTTGCAATATATCTGCACAAAACTGAGATGGATAAAAATGTAAACGTGTAAATTAGTGTATGAAAAGTTTAGAAAGGGCAAATAAAGGTTAAATATAAGAAAGTGCCTAAAAATACCTATCATCTTCTACCTGGGTGTTCAAGTTAGAAGAGCCTGATTTATGTCTGGCCCATTGGCCAATTCATCCTGTTTCTAAGCTTGCTTTGGACAATTAAATATAAGCCAGTCCCAAAAGCTGTCACTCTGCTAAGAGCCAGCACAGACTGGTTACATTTGTTTTTCCATGGCCAAAGAGGCTCAATAGATGAAAAAGGTACTCCTGTTCACTGCCAGGTGAATATAATTCTATTTGACAACTGAAATGGGAAAATGACCCTGTAATTACTAAATGACATCTTTAGTCATAACCATTGTGGAGGCACATACAAACATGGGATTTGTCTTATCAGATCAGGCACTGGTCCAGGCAGTCTGGTGTCCAGTCTTTGCCAACAGCTTCATTGTCAGTGCTGGCTTACATAGACAGTGCTCTGTTGGGCATCATGAAAACATCTGACCTTTTCTGACATCCTCACTCTCCATCTCTCAAATCAACGTCACAAAGCATTTTGCCAACCCTAATGTTTTCTGCCAGCCACATCCAACTGCATGGCACAGGCAGGTCAGTCCATCCTCATCTGTACTGGCCCACATGGCTGCACATACATGTGAAGAGTTCCCTTCCTCATGAATGGTTAAAAAAGCTGTTTAGGCTCGAACTATTACCTTGCTCGGGTGAGATCCAGAGGCTTGGTCACAGCTTGTCTTATTTGACATCCATTAAAATAGAGCGAATCTCCATGGGCATAGGGTGCCAGCTGTCCACATCCATTCCCAATCACTCCCCCCTGAATGGTTTCCCAGTTTATTTCAGTGACTCTTTCAGATTCAAAATTATCTTTAATATAACTTGGCAGATCATGGCTAAAAACAGAGCAGTCATCACCTAAAAATGACACAGTGAAGTTGTAAAACACACAAAAATAGGAAGAGTGGATAAAATTGAGTTACAGGTCATTGTAATTCCTTTCAAGGTTGTAGCTCAATATACAGTGTGAGGACAGCCTGAATATATTTCAGCAGATCCATTAATAATGTGCATATTGATATACAGTAGTAATTTTTTAAAACATGGGGCTATGAGTCTGATTTTTACAGCAGTACAATTTCAGGAACTGCAATACAGTTTCTCTTTTTTTGCATCGATGCCAATAGGAGAAACCTCAGATTGCTGGTTGAAGGCAAATATGTCTAAAAACTTGGAAGGGATCTGATCTTATAAAGTTATGAGGCTCTCCTGGAAGACATTAAACACTGGCTCTGCTTTCACAAAGCACTTAGAGCTTACCAGGGGCACTCAGGTACCATTAGGCATGTGCTTAGCTGCACTGTGGGCTTAGAGCTGAACACTCTGTCCTGGTGGGGCACAAAGCCCCTTACAGATGCCAGTCACCAACATCTGCATCCCATTTCACATCCTCTGGGATGCACCCTCTGAAGGAGTACAGGGTAGAAGCCAATTCTGGGTAAACAAGTAACCATGTTCTGCCTTCAATAAAGGCTGGATGGACTTTACATACAGTGCCAGAAAGGAGAGACTGCTGACTGAATCCAAGAGTAAGGAGAGAGAAAAGCTGTTACTTGGAGCCCTGACAGATTAGTAATTTTGAATTTGTTACTCAGACATTCCAGTGATGAATTTGGAAACGATACATCACTTTGTCTTTTTGTTTAATTTTGAGCTAGACTATACTGTAGTAGATGTGCAAGAGAGAAATGAAGAAATGGAACCTTGGAATCCTTCGTCACAGATGCAAATGGCTCCAGTGGTGCAATACCCGTGGCCACTGCAGAGCTTTGGGCATGCTTCCCCAATGTACACGTGATCGATGGCCCAGCTCTGCTTCTCTAGTTCTTCTCCCTTTTGAATCCACCTGAACTGGGTTGCACTGCAAATATCAAAATCCAAACACTGTCTTAGGATACATAGCAATTAAACACATCTGTACAGTGATGTTCTAACACACCAGCAGCAAATGTAACCAAAAATGTCATGTGAGGGGGCTGTGACTTCAACAACTGGAAAGACCCACCCTGCTCCATCACTGGCAGTAGTGACTTCTATTGACAAAAAGCTTCCTAAAGAATGTTAGTTATGTATCAGATGTAAATCCACAATAAGGAATCATTTTTAATTCACCAATTGTTCCTAGTAAACCATGCCAGCAAGACAGCTGTCATTTTATAGGTCCACAATGAGCTGACCTTTCAGTAACGTACCTGGATGAGACATGGTCAGGCAGCTGGATAGTTATTCTTTTCCACATGGAGCTGTTGACAGAGTTATAGATGGTAGCTTCATGGAATTGGAATGGGGAGCAGCCAATGCTATTAGATGAGGAAGGAAGGCAGTGTGTCTGGACGAGTTGCCATGAGTCTGTCCTGTAGGAAGCAAAAAAAAACCAGAAAAAAGTTTTAGAACAACTGAAAAAATAATGAAAGGAAAATATTATTTCTAAGGGTCATGGCATTGCCTGTTTTACTGAACAAACACAAGAGATTGTCAGCAATAGTTTCCATGCTCTGGAGCCACAAATAAACAAGGGGTGAGAGGCCCAAAGCACAGGTGCAGTCAGGGAGGATGTTTGAGTGTTGTGGAGCCCTTGGCTGTGGTACTTCCAGCAGTGTGGTACATACAGCTGCTCTGGGCTGCATGACAGAAGGATTTATTTAGGAGGCTGCTCCTCAGCCTCTCTCTTACAGGTTCAGAAGAGTCCCAATAGAATTTGCTACATTTTTACCCACAGTTATTTGAGCACAGAACATGCCCTCATTTTTACAAATTATAACATGCTGCTATTCTACAGAACATGAGGCAGTGTTATTGTTAGATAGTTAAAGATCACTTTGGAGTTAAGTAACACCCACTTCATTACAGCTTGGTCCTGTATCCTACTGAAAAGAGCTTCCTACAAATGTGTTTTCCTGTGAGCACATTTTTAACAGGAACATGCTCATGACTGTAGCTACAAGCTCAACACCATGAATCTGTCAACATCTGGGATAAATTATAAAGAGAATTTATGGGAGTTATGTAGACAAATCCCAGTGCTTGCACACAGGCTTTGTTCAGATGCTGTTACAACATGAATAGCAAAGCAATTGCTTTAATAAATAGAAGCTCTACATTTTTAATGTCATCCTATTTTTTCAGCTCCGTGTATTCTGCTGTCATTTACCTGGCATCCTTTGTGTACTCCAGCATCACTGAGTGGAGGTCTCCACAAGAATTTGCCTCACAGCCAACCACGATCTACAGCACAAATAAAATCAACTGCTATAACAAGTCAGGTAGACATTTAAAGTGATATATGATCAAGTTATGTTCTCATTTTTTTGTTTCTTTATTTAGTGTATGAGCAATTGTTAACTTAGGACTTGGGCAAAATCCATCAAAAGTGGATGGAAAACAAAAGACACAGTAATTCAGATACTTCTTTTACTTAAAGAATTTTACTTCCTTGCTACTGTTATATCCTAACAGAATCCTAACACTTCATTTTTAAAGTCCAAATTAAATATCTAAACAAACATTGTTTCTGAAACAAAATATATATGGTAGTTCCTTGGCATTTCCAAAAGTGAAGCATGTATGAAATTTAAAATTCATAATGATAAACATGTGGACATAAACTTTAAATCAGTCTAATTTAGGAACAGAATTATTCTGAATATTTAAAACAATAGGCATATTTGTTCCATATTACAGTAGAAAGATTACAGTACCCCTTGTGCATTACTGATTAGATAATACTGACTGTATTAGATAATACAATGTTAAATTTCAAAACCAAACAGAAGCCATCCTAGAGCTGAGTTCTTAGTTTAGAAATGAAATCTTTGCTGTGAGTGGTGGAGAAAAACGTGGAGAAGAACAGGAAAGAAAAACTCTGCAGTAAGAGTTTAGTAATATGAACTATTAAATGCTGATGGGTTATCATAATTTTGGTCTTAAAATAGAGGAAAAATTTGATAGGCTGGGTAAAATAAGCATCTTGGAGGTGGTCTTGACATTCAGTGGTAAAAAACTTAAGTGACTCCTCTTGTATATAATTTCTTTGGCATGCTGAGTGGGGAAGCAGTGCCTTAGGGATTAGATTAGACAGTCAATATAAAATAGGCAGTGACTTGAGAAAAGGTGAAAATATTGATCAGTGGAAGATAGAAAATTCTGGAACTTCCTTGTAAAGCAGAAGAGCAAGAAAAAAAAAAAAACCATAATAAAAATGGATTACTATTTTGATAACCATACTTTCATGTTAGTTCTTGGTTTATTTAAGTCAGGGTGCTTGGGGAACAGCCAAGAACATTTCTGGAAAACAACCACTTGTTGCCTTTGGCTCTGTGTAGAATTCTACCTTAAATCAAATTAAAATACTCAGAAATGTTTCTCTGATGGTTTAGGTCATTTGCCATTCTGCACAAGGAAGCAGAAGGGGCGCTTCTACTTGAACACACTTGCATTTTCTGTAAGATGCTCTTCTCCAGCCTTCTTCTCCCTTACCCTTTCTTTTCCTTCACAAATTAGGGAAAAAGAACTTATTCTGCATGGCATCTATTCTCACCTTAGAAAATAATTCCTACTGTATCTGATGATCCAGTCATTTCAGGGAAAAGGTATTAAACTTCCAATTCCCCTGACTAACCCCAAAAGCATACAGTCAGAATATTTTGACATTTTACATTCATTCAGCGTTTCTGGTTCTCATTACCTACACTTTGTATTTTCCTTTAATTTCTAGTAAAAAGTTACTATTAATTATTCATCCAATTGAGCATCCTAGTTGGAAGAAGAATAATTTCTGGAGACACATTAGGTACATTTTCATCCTGTTCTTTACTTTGGAGAGAGAGAACATTTCTTACTTTAAACTGCATCATGTATCCTGGCTGTATAATGAGCTCCCTGGAGGACAGGATGTTGTGTGTTTTATCCTTTTTCTTGTTTGGCCAGTAGAGATGGAATGATGGATTTCCACAGAACCCTGCAGTTCTGACTGCATTCGGGTAAAAGCTCCAGTTTTCTTCATGAGAGGTGCCTTCTATTAAGATGAGTTAAATAAAATTACTGCATTGTCTTGGTAAATATCAAGGCTTAGCAATGAATCCACAGAATCACTAGACAGAGTATTTTTTTGATATGGACACTACATTTATGCTATCTGTAATGACACACAGTAAGCTACAAAGAGACATAATAAAGACATTCAATGCCAGAGAGGTAATGAAAATATTTAAATAATAGTAGTTTTAAAAAAATATGAGATAAAAGCATGATACCAGAAATTTGAACGAAATTACTTGGACTGAAATAATTTTTTTTTGTGTGTATACATGTGTACACATATACATCTGGATGTACATGTGTATATATATATTTACACTCTTCTATTAATAGCATGAAGAATAGCATAATAACAGCATTAGTCTACAAAATGAAAAATTTGCAGTTAAAAGAAAAGAAAAAGCTTGCTTGCAAGCTCAGAGGGCTCAGGTAAGATAAGAACAGACGACACCAGCCAACAGATGAGCTGCTTTGCCTGTTTTACCATCATCAAAAGTATCCACCAGCTGGCTGGGGTTGATCTCTGCTCCCCCGATCAGGATGTTGTCCAGGGCCCACTGCGCGCGGTCGGGGCCGGGCACCACGATGCCGCTGCTGAGGGTGAACGGCTGCCACCAGCGCAGGCGCGTGGTGTTGGTCAGCGCCTGCTCGGGGAGCAGGATGTAGTCGTGCCTCACTGAGATGTACTTTTGGTAATCCATCTCGTGGAGCAAAGTCCAGGATATCCCTGGAATGAAAAGATGCAGGTTGAGTAATAAAACCAAGCATGTGGAGGAATCTTCTAAAGGATTCAAGTAAGATAATGGGAAATAAAGAGTAATAGTGATGATCTTCTGATAGAGCTTGACTTCTTAGGATAGTTGACAACTGTTACTCACTGCACGAGTAATCTTGTAATTGTAAAAAGAAATAATCAACTTGGGTGGAAGCCACTGATTACTGAAATAAGGCAGGAAGATTATGGAAAACTTCTGAGCAAGAGATGGGAATTTTAGATGGGGAAAAAATCTTTACATGGACAAAAAAAATAGCTTACAATTAGGAATTAGCTTTTTATTTTGGATCTCTGACAACTTCTCAGGTATTCTTGGTGGATACAGAAACAGACTGTAGCTCAGTGTAAATACAGTTTGTACTTGCCTCCATCAATGGAGTAGTCAAGCAGCACTCCTTCTTTTCTGCAAGTGGGTCTGTGGCATGTTGTCATGTTGTTTTCACTCCCAATTCTCCCCCAGTACTGTAGAAACCTAAGAATAAATGTATATGATCGCATCTGTTAGACTTGCACAAATAGAGATTGCTTTCTTTCAACAGACATGCTGAAATTGTTCCAAATGCCAGCATTTTAAAGCAAGTAACATTGATGCACAAGTACTACAAGGGTTTCCAAAACCATTGTCTAGTAATTTTCATGGGAACTTAATGGAATTCAGCTAAGAACTGCCCCTGGGAGAGAGTAACCCATTGCAAATATACCAGCCAGGCACAGACTGGATGGGAGCTGTTTTGCTTAGAGTTCCTTGAGAGTCCTGGTGGAATGGGGGTTCACCATGTGTTAAGGTGCCCTTGTATCCATGAAGGACATAAAAGAAGTTGATAAAAGGAGGCAAGGTCAGTAGAGGACACTGGAATGATTGGAACCAGAGATCAGAGCCAGAGTTCATACACTGAAAAAATAGGAAGTTCCAAATGGATTTAACGAGGAAAAAAAAAGAAAAAAAAAATCACTCTGAGAGTGATTGAACACTAGTACAAGTGTTCCAGTACAGACAGTAGGATCTCTGTTCTTGGAGGCTTTTAAAGAGCCAGTGGGACAAAGTCCTGGACAACCTGGCCTGAATTCAGTGTTATCTGGCTTTGAGCATGAGGTTGGAGGCTCCTTCCTTCCTGGGATTCAGCAAACTTGCATAATTTCAGAAGTCAGTGTGTGGCTTCATTAAAGCCATATGGTCAAGAGAAATGATGCTGAAGTTGTCTGTGTCATGTCCTTAGCTTGTCCAAACTGACAGAGCTGCATTGCTCTCCTGGTAAGTCATCCTTTCCAATAGCATAGAAGTGGAATGGATCTTGTATGGGCACCCAAGAGAGAACAGCCAGCAGAGGTTCTGCTCTGAACTCAGCGAGAGACATGGCTGGTGCCTCAAGGGGTGATGCCCTGGTGACTAGTGTTTTGCCTCTTTGCAGGACAGAAGTTGCTGATTCCAGGACATTTCTGGACAAAGGGACCTACTGCTTCACCTGGCCATGTCACACCCTTTCCACTGTGCTAGGGTGAGCCTTGCTCTCTGTGACTCATCTGAAAGCATCAGTGCCTTGAGAATGATAATCTCAGCAGTGTTTGCCTCAGGTAGTGCTGTTCTTGTGGTGGCCTAGGAATCCCCTGAGCCACCAGCTTTGCTGCCTGCTGCTTTGCCAGTGTGTGACAGAGTTCCCCCTGACAATGACGCGGAACCATGACCTACTTTGCCCCTCGCAGGTCCAGATCTTGAGTGACAGCCTGCCTCACAGTTGCACCTCCAAAATACAGAGTTGTGTCTTCTGCGAGAATTCCACACTCGGTACAGGTATTTCCCCCTTCTAAGGACATCCATAAATCTGGTTTGATTTCCTCATTGTCAAAGCGCTCTTTCAGGAAGGTCTGTAAGTAAGGTATTTAACATGAAGCATAGGTATGTAAGATTTTAAGTCTTTTTGATAACCATAGCTGGAACGGACCTAAACATATTTGAAGGGCTCAAGAACACTGTAAATTTTTCTCAGAGTCACTGAATCACTTCTGGCTGAATATCTGGCCACTTGAACTGAATTGGCTAAATGTGAAAATATATTAGGGATGAATTTTAACATACTTGGGAGGTAATGCAGCAAACTAAAATTGGCATGTGCAAATGAATGAACATGTTGGGTTTGCGTGGCAAGTTTTGATGGCAGAGGGCAACAGTGGGGGACTTCTGTATGCATGGGAGAAAAAATATTCCATCTCTTACCTCAGCAAAACCAGCAACCCTGACATTAAGGAGTTAGCAGTAAAACTCCCCTAAGATTGCTACCATTTTATCCCAAGTGTCTTTAATATGATGGATACATTACTAATTAAAAATTGCAAACAGAAAATGGTATTTGTTCATGTCATCATATTTCAGATGAAAAACAGAAGTTATAATGATTCAAATGATATGATAACTGACAAGTTAGTTAGTTATTTTAAACTTATAAAATAGCAATATCTAACTAGAGTCCACTTACTTATTATTGATTAACATGAGTAACACCCAGGTGAATTGATTTTCTAATTTTATGTCATTTTCCTTTATTCCCTACTTCAGTAACCACTTTCACAGTAAAGACAATCTTTCTATTTTGTTCAAATACAACCATATGTGCAAGGGTGATTTACATCCTATAATGATGATTAAAAGATGAACAGTGAACTTTATCACAGCTTTTTCAGGGTAAGTGTTATTTTCAAAGCAACAAACCCATTTTTGAATAATGCAGTAATAGTTTTGTTAAAAAACTGATGAAAGGGCTGAAAATGGATTTGACTGTGTTCAGGCTGACAGGAATCAAAGCTAAATTTCCAGTGAGATCAATCTCTCCTCTCTCCTTCCCAGTCAAACACATTCCAAAATTCATTCTTTAAAACATGCAATAAAATTACCTTCAGTGTCTGGGTCAGGTAGCAGTTTGGTCCCGAATACCCAGGATCACAGATGCATTGCTCATTCAGGCAGTCTCCATGACCTCGACAGTTTTCCAGACAGCCAGGGCCCAGATAGAAATTATCAATGGCCCACTGCATATCTGAGTATTTCTGGTAGAACCGAAACCTCACAGGACTAGATACAAAGGAATGAAGAAAACCAGACATATGTGTAAAACAACTTTGCTCAATTGAAAAAAGGTGATTAAACACAATATACTCATGACTGTACTATCTCCTAAGCTTCCACAAGTAGTGGAAGTATCTGTTGAAATTCATTTTTTCACATATGCATAATGTAATGAACGTGAACACTGCTATTCTGCAATTTCCTTGAAAGACAATGATTAGGCAGATGTCCTGTTGTGTTTCCAGGAAGGTACTCAATCCAAGACAAAATGAGTGGCAAATTCATACTTACTTGCCCACAAGGCTTTCAGGCAGTGTATAAGTTACTCTTTTCCATCCTTTTGTGGGAAAGAAGACAGATGGCTGTGAGACACTCCCAGAACATTTTGGATCGGCTGGTAAGCACTGAGGTACTAAGTAACTCCAGCTAACGCCAAAGTCAGTAGAGTACTGCACATGGACCTGATTTTGTGCAAGTTTTTCTGAGGTTTTACATCCAACAGAAACCTAATGAAGAAGAGACCATCAGTAATTAAGAATTAGTTGTGGTGGAAAAGTTTTAAAAAGTGTTTTAACCTGAAAAGAGACTGTAGAATTTTGCTTAAAATGATGGCAGCAACAGTGCCTGTATGGTAACAGTCACCTGCAGATCTCTTTAATATTCTCAAGACTGAGAACAGACACCATATTGTGAATTTTGTTTTCTTCTAAATAGCTCACATTTCTGGATTTCCAGATTTTGACACTTATACCTTAAAGCCTAGTACCACATAACAAAGTTAATATCCCCTCCCACACAACCTGAGATTTGAGTATTTCAGAGAAGGCCACAGATTAGGGAGACCATCCTAATCCAGGAACCCTAGGGTTCTTGCAATTTCCATATATTGCTGGATTATTTCCTAATTTAGGTAAAGGTGTGTACAAAGGCCAGTTTGGGTGCAGGTTTGATGTGAATGCATGACAACACAGGAGCAGAGTGAACTACTGTGGAGCTGCTTTTCCCTCACCAACAGCTGTAACAAAATAGGCAGCTGGTAGATGTGCAATATCCTTATTACATGATGTCCATGGAACTGCAGTGCTGGAAGAGAGGAATGTGTCACCTCTGAGAACAGTCTGTGGTATTAAAGCTGACCAACACAAAGTAAGTGAGAAAAATGAGGATGACCTAATAACATTTTTCCCAGCAGGGAATGACTCCTGAGTAGGCCTATACATCATCCTTCCTCCTGAAAGATCTACTTAGACCTGGAAAACAAAATGTGATTTTAATAATTATACTGCAGACAGATTTTACCTTGAACTGCATAATCCAGCCTTCTGTAGGAGTCAGGTCATGGGTGACTGCATAGACCTCTCTGCCATCGTGGCTCCCGCAGATCATGACACCATCAGGAGAATCACAAAATCTCTCAATTGAGCAATCATCATGGAATAACCAGTGTTCATTCACTTGAAAATAAATGGCAATATCAGTAATATACAGTGACAATATAAATTAAACAGGGAGTAGTGTTAACAATAGAAGGTGATTCATAGCTTTATTTTTCAGCCTACATGAGAATTATTTAGTATTGCTCCTGAGAATGTCAGTACCCCATTGTTCCCACGTAAATATGTACTACATTTATCATATTTATTGCTGAAAGCACCTCTTACTACTCTCTTACATAAGCATTGCAGCATTACTTTTTAANTTCCCACGTAAATATGTACTACATTTATCATATTTATTGCTGAAAGCACCTCTTACTACTCTCTTACATAAGCACTGCAGCATTACTTTTTAATGTTCAAGAAGTAAGGATCTGAGACTTACTTGAAATATGAACTTGTATTGCACTGAACATTTTGGGAGAGCCTTTTAATGGGAGTTGCCTGCATGTCTGCACAAAGTGTACCCCAGCACTGGTAGCTGTTAAGCCTTATAAACATACAAAAATGTGTATTCTACAAAATTTAGTTGTAAAATGTAACTTAACTTCCCTAAAGAAAATTTTAAAATGTTAGAAAATAGGGAATAGGCACTCAGGATAATAAATTTGCTTAGAATAACCTGGCACTTTTCAATTCCTTTTTTTTTTCTTTTAAAATAAATTAATCTTCTAAATAAATTCATATGGTAAAAAAATCTGCATTACATCTTTTCATTTTGCTTGAACAAACAGCAAAAGACAAGGCCTCTATAGCAATGGGATTGTCTGTGATCGCCATCACAGCGAGACAAAATTTCAGAGGCTCAGCAAGATTTGCAGCTCACTGCACTGGCTTCTTGCTCCTTAACCCAGAGCCAGGTTTGATGCCTTAAAAGGTCGACCTGGAACAGAGACTAGACAGAGCTGGAGAATAAAGTGGTTATTTATTGAAAAGTTTCTAGGATCCACCTTGGGCAAGACAGAAGCCTGACCAAGGCTGCCCTCAGGATGGACCAAGTGCCAACCTGAAAAAATGGCCCCCTTGTCACGAGGCGTTACACTTTTATAAGTTTTGGTACATTTGCATATTGGGGTTTAATTGTCCAATTACAGCTTCAGGTTGTGTGGTCCCGTCTTTCTTATTCCTCCCTCTGGTCCCCTGTTGTTGATGCTTTTGGGTCCGACGGTTGTCCTTGGTCCTCAGCAAGAAAAGGATTTGTTTTGTCTACCTACCCTGTGAAGAGAGCTCACTAGCACTTAATATGTGGCTCTAAACTACATCTCTATGCAGCACAGAATCTAAAATATGAAAGCTACAACTTAAGGCATCAGGTTCACCTGTGGTTTTGTCCTCCAGGGCCATGTCGAAGGCGATCCTGCCGGCGGGCCCCGCGTCGGCCGGGGAGCGCTCGTGCTGCGGCAGGGGAGCGCTGCTGAAGGTGTCCAGCATCACCGTCCTCTGGTCGGCCGAGCCCGAGATCAGCACGTTGTCCACAGCCCAGTCGTTCTGGTCCAGCCCGTCGTGCTTGGGCTGCCACCAGCGGAAGCGTGTCCCGATGGCCTTGGCATCGTAGGGAAGGAGGATGTTCACAAAGCTGGAATGAGAGCTGGAAATTAGTTGTAGGAAAGCTGCAGGGGCAGGACGCTTTGCAATGCTCTGTGCTGGGTGCTTTGACCATGTGCGTTCCCGATGTTTCCTAGAATACGTGGAATTTGGGAAAGAAGAAAAAGACTGGTCTAGCCTATATTCCTCTAGGAGGTATTTCTGAAACAGAAGTCTTTCTGATCACTCCCAATGTCATCCCTGGGACAGGGGCTCAGAGGGAGGTGCAAAGGGTCAGCACCCAGACTGTAGCATGGTTTGAACAACCTCACTTGCTCCAGCTGTCCTTATGGGACCAAATGCAATGGTCTGGACTAGGAGGGTATGGCCATAAGACCCTTATTAAGGGAAATATCAGGAAGGAGAATGTGAAAGTAAAATGAAAATTTCTTTTTTCAACCTGGAGCCATTCAGCAGACAGCAATGTTCCAGTACAATTTTATCTGCTCCATTGCAACAGTAGACAATAGTACACTGAAATCTTGTGTCCAATTAAAATGCTAGTGATTTCTTGGTGTGCTCAAATAAAATAGCAAATAATGGGATAATCTTTTAAATTAGTCAGTGAGAAAAAGGTCAGCCCATATATATGCATGTTTTGAATCTCAAAATGATCACAAAGTAGGGCTTGAGTGTATCCATCCTTTTGATGGATAGCTGCAGAAATGTAGTTTCTCCTCTCCACACCATTTTATAACTAACTTATAACAATCAGTGATTTTATGATCTTGCCAATAAGGAAATAGATGGCAAAGGTTAGCAACTTTAAGAACAGGATGGACATCACTACAGTAGCTATTAATTTATCTTCCTGCAACCAGTTACAGATCTACCAGACTGCTACAGGCTCCTAGCTATTCTTGTATTTCTGGCCTAGCAGCTGCACAAATGCTGATGCTCTCAATACACGCACCAAGGCTATTCATAAATATCTGTAGGACTGTACAAGCTGAACCCGTACATCCAAACCTGACTTCCAAACCACAGCACTAATATATCCCACAGCTTCTGGTGAAACATTCAAGACCACCTGACTTTAGCAGAGAAATTTACGCTGGCAGAAAGAAGGTATCTACAAACCCAGGCTTGCTGAATTGATCATAGAAAATTTCCATTAGGAGGTTCCAGGTGATTCCACCATTCACAGAATACTCCAGCAGCACTCCTTGGTTGCGGTTGTTAGGAGTTATCAGACATCCATACATGAAATAAAATTGGATGAATTCTGCACTGGTGAGGTTCAAATCCACTGTAACTAACATACGGCTGCAGCCCTTAAAAGCAATGAAAAAATATGTTGGCTGGTGTTGTCTGGCAAAACTAATGTTCATAAAAAGTGTTAGACAATGCAGTCACTATTAATGTGGATTCATGCTGCAAAAATTTTAAAATTGTACAAAATTTTATTAATTATTTTAAAGGTAAAGCTACAAAAGAACTATATATATATGCTTTCCCTGAAGACATAATTTCAGTCAAAAATTCCTGTTGTATATTTATATATGTTGCTACTTGTACCTTCAGTTTTATAACATTTGTGTATTCACCTTTCTTCTTAATACAAGAGTTGCAGAAATCCACGCCTCCATTGTAAATCATGAAGTTTTCCATGCAGAAGTAATGAATCATGTGCTAATGATTCAACTTATGCAAACCATCAAATGGCAAAGCAATTTTAGTATGTGTGTTTTCCACAATACCTTATATATTCCACATTGCTTAGTCTGTTAGTTGGTGACTACTTAGTCCTACTGGAATGAAGTGGAAATGTAATGCTTCTGTTATTTTAGTTATTTAGTTTATTTTAGAAAATTTTCATCAGTTTGAACTTAGCTACAAATTTGACAGAAGAGATCTACAAGCATGAATTTTACATATTTCTAAAGTAATATTTCTTAATTTTTATAATCCCGAGGTTATCTGTTAGCAAGCTATAGTTCAGCAGCAGTCAGGGTTATATACCTATGTATGTAGCTAACCTAGGGAATTTTACTGTGAGCTTACTCTGAAGACATCCACCTGTGAGACATCTGAAGGATGAGGCTACACATGGATGCAATGTGCTCTAGGATGACCCTGCTTGAGCAGGGAGGTTGGACCAGATGACCCACCATGGCCCCTTCCAACCCGACCCATTCTGTGTTTCTGTGGCTCTGTATTGTCAAGGACCATGTGCAAGTTATACAAGTACAAATAGCTAGTTATTAATTTACCTCTGTGGTCTGCCACACCAAACTCTGGTCTGGAAGTTTTAAGTGCTATGGAGGAGGGTCTTAGGATGAAAATTAAAAGTCTGNTTTTTTTTTAATGCCCTGCTATTTAACTTCTAAAACCAGTCCCATTTATAGTGTCGAAAGGAGCGATCTGGTCCCTGTGCTGACACGCACCCCGCTGAAGTGGAGCGCCATCCCGGAGGCGACGGCCCCGCAGACCGTGCTCAGCTTGCCCCCGTTCACCGTCAGCCAGTTCTGGTTCGAGGGGGCACGGTTGAAGTTGTCTTTCAGCTGGGTTGGAAGGGGAGCCTCTGGCTCGTCGCAGTACAGCCCACCCCAGTGCTCGTCGCAGCTGCAGAGCAAAACAAATGCACAAATCAGCTGGCAAAGGCTCTGCATGGAGGTTTAATCAGTGCTGTGTTATTAAGGTACCATCTTATTCTGCATAGGAGAATCATTTACTAGGGCACGACTGGTATGTGGGGGTTTCAAACATCTGGCATTTTGTAGCGAATATGAAATAAAAATAACTTTTTTGAAGGCTTCGTATTGTGTGTCATTCAAGCTTCTGATACAGGGTACACTCCCAAACACAGTCGAAGTGGTAAAATACATTATGCTTGGATGGATAAACCAAGAGAATGTGCCAAGCCTAAAAATGTCCTACTAATGTTAAAGTTCAAGTTTCTGTAATATTTTAGCAGATGCTTTCTTATCTTTATATAGTTCTCCCTTTTTTTTTTCCTCTGCAAAACATTCTTATAATGTGTTAAAGACTGGATAGCTGCTTGGAACTGTGTTCTGCTACTAGGAGATTTCACCAGGGATATTGTGTCTTGGTACCTCAGTGTTGTCAGGATAGAGAAGATACACAATAATATGTCTATTCTGCAGTGAAATATATTTCTGAAAAATGCAGTCACAGTGCAATTATACAAGCATTCTCCCATTTCTGCTGCCATTTGTGGCTGGGAAAAAAGCAATACATCCATCTGGAAGGTATTTCTCTGTTGCCAAGACAGGCAAATCTGGGGGTTGTTGTTTGCTAGCTTTGCAGGACTCTATGTGGATTGTTATGTAAACAGTTTGAGGATCAAGCCAGTCTGCTTCTCCTGGCAAACCCTACCATGGAGCAGAGTGATCAGACCATCAAGATAACACCAGTCAAAAAGCAAAATCTGGCCTAGTGAAGAACTGGCATGTATTCTGCTAGTGGATATCTCTTACCTCCAGCCCAGGTTTTCTGCACCCAGCACCAGGCTGAAAGCACAGGGATGTGGTGTGAAATCCCTTGGGAATAAAGAGAACATATTCTGGGAAGCTCCAGGACTGTATGTCCCTAGAGGGATGTGCAAACTCTACAAGCACCCTCTCCCTGCCTGGTGGGAGCAGCAGAGGCAAGAGCAGAGGCAAAAGCAGAGGCCATGCATTGCCACTGAGGAAAAGAGGGTCTGCTTTGGCCATGGAGCATGAACAGTCAGAGGTCTGGCGGAGCCAACCCCTGCAGTTCCCTTCCACTCATTACTTCTATTCCCAAGTGGTCCTGGTGCCCTGCTCAATTCTAACAGCAAAATCCACCCTCCTTTGTAGAATTGTAGCACAGTTTTTCCTGCAGATTTGTCAGAATGACAGAGGGGGAGTGAAATGCTACAGCCCTGGGCAGGACAGGGAAGAGATGGCACTTACACACAGTTGTCTTGTGTGCACTTCCCGTGGCCACTGCACATGTCTATGCAGCCATCCCCAATGTAGACGTTATCGATTGCCCACGTTTGCTGCTTGTCGAAAGGAGCAGGCTGGTGCCAGCGGAAACGAGTTGCCTGAGACCTTGGGAGAGAAAGAAAAACAGAAATCTGTATTTTCTAGCTAAGGTAATCTTTATTTTGACTGAAAGGATATGTTAGTCTTGAGGCTAGGCTGCTTCTGGAAGATTTGTTTGATACCAGCAAGACCCAGGGCCGGTTTCTGACAATGACTTCCTTCCAAGAAAAGGGTGCTGACATTTTAAGAACAGAACAAAGCATGGGTGCTTGGTATCAAGCTGAGAGTGTGGGAGATAGGAAATGGATCACGGGTGGAAGCAAAGCAAGTGGGCCATGGTTGGTGCAGGGGAGAGGAGGGTAGCAAGAAGGTGGTACTCCCAGGTGGAAGCTCAGGCCAGTCATAACCATGTCTCAGCACACATCCAAACCAGAGGGATAGCTAGGAGCTGAATCAAGCCAGAATAATCCACACCCTCTAAGTTTCAAACTGAGCCAGTCAACAATTCCAAGTCAGCAAATTTACCTGACTTTTTCTCTGTGAATTCTCCCCACTGCACTTAGGTAAGAGCAGCTCTAGGGAGTGGGTTGGGGACAGGTGAGGAGGCCCATGCAGGGCTTGCAGCATGACCCTGGCTTTGCAGTTTCTTCTCTCCCCTCCACCCAGGGCTTGGCTGGAAATGCTAAGAAATTATCTGTAGTGTGATCCTGGCTCTACTCAGTAAATGATATTCATTTTGTTGATTAAAATGGGGTTAGCTCCCTATATGTGAATTAAGTGTCTCAGCTCCCAAGATGGATGATGAAAATCTATCCAAAAGAGTCAAATAGTAACCAAATAGTTACTCAGCTCATGCAGCTGTAAACCGTGAGTCAATAGCTGTGGGTAGATGAAGTTCTCTATGAATTCAAGCTAATCCCTCTTTTGCAGTACAACACTAGATGGCAGCGTTGAACTTTTTGTAGTCTGTTTTCTTTTGCAACTCAAAGAGGAATCACAATTATTATAAACACCAAAAACAAATAAACAGCAAAAACCCCAAAAACTGTTCAGTGTAAAAATGGACCTCGTATGATAAGGTTGTCATTCTCCCATGAATTATTTCTTTATGGAAATGCTGCATGAGCTGAATAACGTGTTTATCCAAAAAGATATCTACTGCTCTGAGTTCAACTCAGCTGTTCACCAAGCAGCACTTTAAAAAAAACCATAAAAATTGTGAGGAAGTCCTTTCAGAATAAAGACAAGCACCTATATCTTACACTGCCTGCTTTGGCTGGGCACTTCACTAACAATTCATGGAGCTGATGCTCCTGTGGGAAGCTTTGTATTTGTATTTGCATTTTAAAATCAGCTTCAAGTTAAAAGGAAGTGTCCATGGCCTTCTCGAGGCCAGAGGTGGGGTAGTGCTCTGGAGTGCAGGAGCCCTAAGAGGCTACACAGCCATGGGTGGTGAGCACCAGGCCAAGCTACTGACTACACAGCCTGCATGTGCCTAAAGCTTTGAATTGCACAAACAATTGGAGACACACCTGGTATTACACAGCTTGAAATAATAAAGTAGCATAAAAATTATATTGCATCTAGACTAAAAGGCCTATTAGCTGCACTGTTCTTATCTTAAAGCTTAATGTCTCTCTTGCTTATGAGATAAGGTTGTAATAACCTCTCTCATGGAATGCCTGTCTTAATAACTTCAGGAAATGGTATTACATGAGCCAAAAAGTACAGTTACGGGATTGGACAGAAGTGCAATATTTGCCTCAGTAGGGCATCAGACTTCTTGTGACATATACTGCTCAAAAAACTCTTCAGTCTTAAAATCACAGTTATTTATAAACCTGAGTTTATCTCAGGTAGTAGCTTCCTTTCAGGTCCAAATTCAGTTGGTTTGGAACATCAGTCCCAGCCCTGATTTATCCCATTCAACCCCAGAAAGACTACTCTGAACACAAATTTACAGTTTTTATACAAGAACTGATGGGGTAATGGATTTTTACAGACAATATGTAGCAAAGCCGCACAAAAGAAGAAGCCCAGAAAATTAATGCTAGGAAGAAGTCCTAAGAAAAGTGCTATTACTTGTTGTAACTGCACCAAAGATAGAGGAATCCAGATGCCTCAAATGATTAATAACAGAACATAGACTTTTCCACTACTAATGACAAAACATGTAGCAACCATTATAGGCATTTTCAGTTACAATTGCTAAAAAATAAAGGTCCCTGTTTCCAAATTTGTATGTGCCTTTGGTAGCATCTTTCATGACAACCATTCCAAGACTCTACTTGTGCTTTGATACTTCTGAGCCAGCAGTTAGCTCAGCCTATGTCTATGTGAGGAGATAAGGCTCAGCAGAAGGAGCAAACTGTGCAGTCAAATAGTGCTGAGAGCCTGATGTCCTTGCTACGTGTGTTTGCAATTTTTATAGGCTGTAGCTTAATTTATTTATACTTGTTTGATGCTATTTACATGGACCAAACAAAAAGAACGAGGTACAATTGCTTAAACTCTATAATGTATCATGACATTATAGATACCTAGTTATGCTTTTAGATTTATTCTGCAGAAAACCAGAGGGAGTTACCTAGTATAGGGAGGCAGAGGCAAAGTGACCCGAGTCCACTTGTTGAAAGTATCTGAAATGAGAATCCTCTGGAGATGGTACTTGTTGCATTCCACATTAGTGGGAAGACAGTCTTTCAAAATTGGGTGCCAGGTCAGCCCAAGGTCCACTGAATATTCCAGTTCAATAGCTAAGGGTGGAAAGATGGTTAGTTACTTAATTTAGAGACCTATATCCATAGGCCTATAATAAAGTGCAAGCCCCAGACAGTATCACAAGTCTGAACTCACAAAATAACCACCCAGAACTTTTCAAACCCTTGTGTCAGAAGCACAAAGCTACCTCCTTTGGTGGTAGTGTGGGAGGGTGTGTTACATGTTGCTGAGCAGGTATAGCTCAGGTGGAGTCTGCAGTGTATCTCCGCATCTGCCACCTAACTCAAGGGACCACAGATGAAAAGATGGAGCCAACATGAAGTTGCCAGGATTAAGTCAATGTCTGTAGCTGCAGCATGCAAGAAAATAATGTGACAGCCCCACAACGTCCAAACTTTTTCCACAGGCTTGAAGAGTGAGATTCAGCTGGATGTGATTGCTGTGTAAAGCAGAGCAACACTCAAATTCAAACTTTTGGCTGTCACAAGATGGCTTAGTCAGCCTTCCACCCCTCCTGCAGACCAGCTCATTTCATTACCCAGCACAATTTTAATTTGAGTTTGTTAGTCAGTGAGCTTGTTTCCATTCAAACACAGCCTAGCCACATTAAACTAATGTATTCATCTCAGTGAAAATCAGCAATATAATTGTTTTGATGTTTATGGCTTATAAACTTTTATTACGAAAATTAAAGGTTAGTCAAGCTCACTAAATACTTCAAGTCAAACTTTCATACAGCCATGAAAAAGTAAATAATAATAGGTGCAGAACTGGAACTTGAAGTAAATGTTCCAGCTGCCAGGCATTCTGGCTGAGCTGGCTGCATAAAACACGGAGCGTGGTTGCAGTGACAGGGGTGATAAATCTGTGATCTTCTTTTGATTACTACAGACCCATATTTTCTACCCTCATGCACAGGGAATGACCCTTAATCACCCAATCAGTACTTGATATTTCAGCACAGAAGACAGTGCTATAGAAATACAAGGACAAGTAGATACAAACAAGGGTAAGTGAGTTTTTAGTGTTAAATTTCGCTCACCAAAAGAAACGCTTTGCTCATCATGACTGGAAGCATGATTAGGTATTGTCCTGCCCAATTTAATATGAAGTTAAGATAATGATAAGGGTTGTAGACAAAGAAACAAACAACTGCCCTCCCCCCTCCCCCAACAAAATAAGGATCTGTTTCTTTGCCAGTATATGGCTCAGTTGCCAAAGTGTTTCTAAACTTAGCAGAGATGATCTCAGGATGCTGCAGTATTCTTAATAACAAAAGAAAAAAATATAAGCATGTGAGTAGCTTCAGATTAGCAAAATCAGAGAAGCTAAATCTGAGACTTCATGTAAAATCCTTTTCCATTTTTATACAGAATTGTAGAGGAAAAGGCAGCAACCCAGTAAATTAACACATACCACAGGATGCAATGTATTATATTCTTGTCCTCATTAAAAACATCTATACCTCAAAACCCTGCTTTAAAAGGATGTGTAAAACAAGCATTAAAAACCCGTTTTTAGAAAAACCTATTTCTTGTGTGCTTTAGATTCATATAATGAACCAATTTTTAATTTCCATGTGATGTGTATTGAGTACAGAGCATGTTTTTATTTATTTATCCATATGTGTATATGTGTATATACACATGTAAAAGCTAGCTCTGCACTCAATAGACATAATATGAAAGAAAGGAAGTTAGGTAATTAAAAATTGTATCATTATGTATATGTAAGCAGATATATGTGCATAGTATGTATGCACAAATTCATACATGGAAACATATAGGTTTATACATATTTATTATTTCATATGGACGATATAAATTTTTGCAGTTGATGGTGCCTTTCAAGTGTCAGATGTATGTTGGTATAAATGATTTCTTAGATAGATGGGTGCAGGTGAGATCAGAACTGAGATTACACTGAAAATGCAAAACCACAAAGCAAGAAACATATATACTGGAACACCCAGCTGCTTATTATTACACCCCAAGCAGTGGACGCTATCTACTAAATGGATTTGAGTAAGGCAGCTGTTTGTCTTTTTCTGAGATGGATTGGACTGTGACTTAGATGCTCACAGGGAATCATTTACTTCAGTTTATCTTAGGCCTCAGACACCTGGAATAAAAAAGCTGATGTTACGATTTCTAACGGAAACATGCAGCTTTCTTTTGTTTCTCAGTTCTTGTTACGATGAATAATGTAACCAGAAAACAAGTGAACTTTCCTCTGCAGTGGAGGAAGAGGAATGGCAGGAATTACTAAGAAGTCATTACCATAACAGGAGTCTGTGACAGAGCAGGAAGCTGCAAAATCTATTTGCAAGAAAGAGTCTTCATTGACAACGATGTCAGTGGTGACAACATAGCGGGTGCTGGCTTTCTCAATGAACACCAGAGCATCCCCAGTAGAGCCACAGACTGGCATCTTTGTTCCACCAGGGTGGAGCAGCCACTTCCTGCTATCCAGTGTGCTGAAATCGTCTTCCAGTACTGTATTGCCAGAGATATTTCCTCCAACAAGAATCTGAAACATTAGGAAAGAAATTGTTATTGAAAAGGAAAAATGTCCGGAAGTCTTCACAAACGTACAAGTGACATAGCAACCTGAGGGAGGAAGAGATGCACCAGACTATGTGTATTCATTCTGCTGGTCCAAAATGGACAAAATTACTTAGAAAATAATTTAGGCTATGAGAAAGAGGAGCATCTCTTTCCTGTAAAGAGATTGGCTCAGCTGAACAAATCTAAAAATCAGGTAAGTGACCTCCAATCTCAGTGAAGTAAAGCTGCTCACAAGAAAAGTGTTAGTAGAAACAAAGTGATTGCACTTTCCTAGTGATTGTTGTACTCTTCTATAATCTGGTGCACCGATATCAGATTGCATCTGCTGATAGAAGTGGGGAAAGAGCCTCTGTTTTTCCATTGACTGTAAAACATCATCCTTTTACTATTCAACAAAAAGCAAGGTAGAATTATTTTTCATTTGTTATTCTGAATTCAGCTTCTGATTGTTTTGAACTAATATAACTACGTTCAATGAAGGTATTGAAACAATGAACATTTTTAAATTTCTGAACAGAGGGATGGGAAGTAAAATTTTGTAACCACAACATTGAAATGGCTGTCTAGGTTTCTCCTAACAATCTGAACAAATTTCTTTAAAAAAGTAATAAATATTAAAGCAAATTGTACTTGGAAAAGACAATGACACTACTTAAAACATAATCATTTTAGAGATAAATATTTTGTGATTTGTAAGTCATAGAAAGTAATATAATATCCTTTATAGCAGAAAATCCCAAATATGAAACGTTATTTTCATATAGATTGATATTCTTCTATAGTGTTTTTCTATTACATTATACCAACCCAATTACATATTTGGATACATTTTAAATTAAGATTTTTGAAGCTTGAAATCAGACTTGCATTTTTTGTGGTAAGGCCTCCTGCAATGAGAATCCAAGGCTCTACACACATGTAAAAGACTTTCCTAGATTCAAAATGGGCAATCAGTGCCCCACGTGGAAATGGTGCATTAAAACAGTGAGTTCAGCAAACAGTGATTGTGCTCTAAATATGTTTTTACTAAGCATTTTTGCTTGTCTCAGTGAAATACATGCCAAAAGAAGGGAAACAGGAAGACTGAATGCAGTCTAGGATGATGTTAAAAGAAGAAATGCCCGCAAGGATTCCTCACCTGGTCGATGACCCAGGGGCTGTAGAAATGCCCGTTCTCGGATGGCTGCCACCAGCGAAGCCGAGTGGAGCTGGAGCGAGCCTTCAGGGGGATTTCCAGGGCAATGTATCGTCCCACATTGCTGGAGTTACTGAAGAGGAACTCCTGGAGAAGGCTCCATGTGAGGCCCCCGTTGAGTGAATACTGCAGCAGCACAGGCTGGCTCCTGGGGTCAGGTACCCCCTTGCCACATCCCAGTCTCATGAAGAACTGCACAAATCTAACAGGAAAGATCTTTCCACTTACCAGAAAGATTTTTTTTCTACAACATCTTACACAGCCAACCAGGGAGCCTTGGAGTTTGTCTGTTGATGAGCCCTGTGTTTTCTAGCTTTAAGAGTCATCTTTAGGAGATCTTATGATTTCCTTTCCAAAGCTTCTAGAATATAACTAGACAGACAGGTGGTATGACAAAAATTCATTTTGCTTGTGTGGTAGTTTGCCAGGCATAAGAGGCTGAACAAAGCTGGTCATTTATGTTTTCAGTTTTTGTCTGCATAGCAGATGGTGTTGCAAGTATCAGAAACATAATCCTGGGTGAAATTTTTATCCCTGTATCCCATGAGTACAGATTTTAGTGGCAGAAAAGCAACTGTGCTCTAAGCAGATCATAATTTGCTATGAATTTGCTGAAATGCTTAAATTCAAAATAAGCATCCCAGTTTTCCATTGGCATATACCAGAGAAAATCTGGACGGGAGAACAAAGCACATTTCACTTTTAGGGATCATTTTGTCCATTTTGTCAGCCTGGGAAATTTGTCTAAATTACACCGTTTAAGTGTGTTGGCTTCCCTGAAGCCAGCCCATGCCACCCAGGGACACCAGTGCTTTCATCCCCCAGTTAATTGGCTTCTCCAAAGCCACACAATAGACATGTATCAAACTGTGAAATCCTTCCCATCAGCCGATGCTCATAAATAGCTCCGCTTGGAGTGGAGGGAACCGTGCTGTAATGATATTTACTCATTGGACTTGCAGGGATATTACAAGTATTAACTCATGTTTGCACAGCTTTTGCACAGCTTTAGAGTGTTTTATCTGTTCTAATTATTATTGCATTAGTGCTGCCTGGCTCACGGTTAAATGAAATGGTGCAAAAGAAGTTTTGTATCAAAAATCTTGTTCTGGTTTGATCTGCAGGTAGATCTGCTGGGAGTGGAGGCTGCAGAGATGCTGGGCAGACAAAGCTCCAATAAAATGCCAGACCTACCAGTCAATTAATTCTAGTCTTCACTGCGACTCACAGTTTCTCTTGCTACTATATATAACTGCTTTTGCTATAGATTATATCCACCTCCATTTCCCAGACATAACGTATTGCTTGTGCTGTAAAGGAGCACTGGGTACCCTCATGGATCAACATATCAAATGTAATGGATTTGCTTCACTGCTGGCAAGTCTTTCCGCCTCCTCAGATTTACTCCAACATTCACCACATAATTCAAAGGAAATAAACCCAGGTGACCTTGTCTCTGTTGCATCTGATTTCTTTGCATTGCTATTCTTACATCTCAGATTTTACTAATGTAGTAATAACCCACCCAAATATAGGTAACAATGTATAGCAGATTAAAAAAAATTAAATATCTCTCTTCTTATAGCAAAGATATTTTGAGAAGTTTCTGCCAAAGATATTTTGAAATGGAAAAGCAAAGTGTTTTATGTAAATCTAGTAAGAGTCAAATGTGTGGATGTTCTTCTAGTAATTCAGAATTGACAGGGATTTGATCAGCTGTGATACCTAAAATATTCTCTCCTTACTGATATTTCATGTGATGCAGTTTCAGCTACCAGTACCACCATGATGGTGGTACACTGTCCCCTGTGTTAAATTCTTTAACACACAGATGTGATGTCAGTGGATAGCAGAGTCCACTTGATTTAAATCCCCTGGTGCTGAGTGTGGCTTGCAGCACTGACAGACATGGCTGCTTGCCTGCTTCAGTGGTTCTTCTCATAAGGAAAGGAGAAGCTTTAATGTGACTACTGAATCTTAAACCTTTAAAAAAATAGTTGTTCGCATCACTCCTAGCACAAATTGAAACCTCTCCCCAAGTTCTGTGTAAAACTTGGGACATCTGTGTCACAGCCAGATCTGTTGTGCTTTGCAGGTGGTTGATATGGTCAGTCTGAAAATACAGAAATTCCCACTGCAATTACTTAGGTTGCAAAAGAGCAGCTCCCAGCAACGCCACTGCAGTGTGCCTTGCTGTTCAGAAGAGAACATACAGTTATTTGTTGATAACTGTTATTTTTCATAATCATATATACAAGAAATTGAATGTTCAGCTTTGTTTTCCTAAGACAGAAGTAATTTATCTCCATATAACACCTTGAGGTTAGTATTTGCAAATCCAGCTACAGACCATCATGGAGAAGAGATAAATGATGGTTCTTTGAGCATGAGCAATAAGGAAAACATAATTTAGTCTAATGGAGCAACTTACAAGATCTTTTGTATCTTTTGTTAAACAATCTTGTAATTTCAGAGTGGTCTAGGAATCAAAATAGTGCTGAGAATTGGGGTTTGCTTTTATCAGTTTCTGAGAAAAGTTTGCTGTGAGCAATCTTACAAATTACAGGGTCCTTAATATTACACGTCAGTGAGTTTTAGCTAAATGCTGATCCAAAAACTACAATGGTTAGATGTTAGGCCTTTTTACTGACCATGAGCCTTATCAATTAAACCACTATTTAAAGCTTCAATACCAATGCTGACAGGTAAAAAGTTGATAAAATGCCTGTTAAAATGTTTCCCACGTAACATCAGAGAGGAATAGGGTGTTTGTAAAAGATCAGTGAAAAAAAAGTCTTGGTGTACTACTCTCTTTATAATAGTCATATATTATTACTCTCCAAAGTAATAGTATAAGAATATCAGCTAAAATACAGAATAAATTAGAAAACAATGCCTATTTGTCAGCACAATTGGGATGAAGTTTAATTCATATTAGTGTAAGTTTTTTTGATGTGGCTTAACATGTCTCACTCATCACATCTCCTCTGCAGGCTGTAAATTTACAACATAAACTGTAAATAACTAAAATATTTGGTTTTTAATAGCTGGTGACAGCTTAATGGGAATTTCTCAGTGAATTATTGGAAACAAATGTGCACAATAAAAAAAAAAAAACAAGCTTCAGAAATGAAAGAATTATGAGATGACAGATGTAAGAGTTATACTTTCAGCAGATACTCCTGTTTCAGCAATGGCTCATAATACATCAGACTGTAAGAAAAGCAGAGCATTTCTCAGGTTACGGATTTAAGAAACAAAAACTTGCATGAACTACTGAGGGTGTGGCATCAGTTTCCAGAGTTCTTATTTAAGGAAAAAAAGCAACATTTACATGGTTAATGCAATTAAATTTCAATTTAAATTTAATTTAACATGGTGACAGTTAAAATGTTAAAATTTTAAAATGTTAAAATGGAGAATTTGCTAGTGTGAGGACCACAGAATACGTCAGCTTGCTTTCACTAGAGAAATATCACACACGTATTCTTCTTCAGTATGGTATTTCCTCAATGAAATCCTGAAAGAACTTTTGAAAGGCTGTTACCTGGCTTGTGACAAATCTAGGTCTCGAGTCATCAGCATACGTAAACCTTCTTCGTTAAAGAAAAGGTTGTTTCCTCCAGACATGATCCCACATTTCCTTGATGGCTTTCCACCACTCACAAGGAGGAATCTATCCGACTCCAGCTGACCTGAATACACAGTGAATACATATTTATGATTTACTCTGAAGTGCTCCTGCTGCAAGAGTGCTACTTCCAGAGGAAGAGAGATAAATTAAAAATCACATGCTGACTGAGAAATATTCAGTGTTTCCAATGCCATGTATTCTAGAAAGCTGACACAAATCAAAACGAAATAAACAAAATAAACCCAGAGGTATGAAATCTGGGATCTTAGTTTCCAGTTATTCACAAGGTTTTCCACCTTTGATTATTTATCTTAAGGTAACAACAAAGTATTCAGGACTATAAAGAAACTTTGGGTTCCATGTGGTAGCATGCAGGCAAGAGCTGGCAAAATTGAACAGCAGCACCTGTGAAGGGATGGGTTTGGTTTACAGGTGCTGCTTTATGAAAACATGCTCCTCTTGCCCTGCTTGCTGGTGAGGGAAGCCTCGAAGGGGTTTTAGAGTTGTGTGTATGGATGCTGTAT
>VZUA01020450.1:1273-13477 GCA_013401035.1 Horornis vulcanius | reverse complement strand
AGTTCAGAACACATTTTTGCTGTGTTTTTTGTGGCCGTGTTCATTCTTTGTTCATACTGGAGGTGTTTATAGTGTTTGGGAAGGAACAAAGTAGCATCAGTTGGTAAAGGCATCATGATTTATGTCAGTGGGTAGCATTTGGGCAAGCATGAGTCTTTATTTTTAAGTTAGCTTTGAACCAAATGTTGACTGCTTCGGGTTTAAAAATGGTAAAATTATAGCTTTACTTTGGCAAAATTACAGTTTTACTTTAGTGAATCTGCTGATCATGGCTGGTATTGTCAGGAGTGACTTGTATCTGCTTCTCTGGTGTTTAGCATTCTTTGTGAATATAGTTAGACTATGTTTTTTGAACTGGAGTTCCATATTTTTTTTCGACTTTTTCAGTGTAAGTTGTGGTAGTGTGGGCAGAAGGGTGGTCAGGGAAATGGAGAGACAATCTACTCTCAAAAGTTAGTGCAGACTGGAAAGATAAGAATATCAACAGGAGAGTTTGCTTCTACCTCAGCCATTCTAGCATGCTATCTTTGTGAACTGCTGGCCCATGAAGAGTTAAAAGTGTTTGTTTCACAGGAAATTGGAAGAAATTTATGTGCGCAAGTGAAACTGAAAGGTCGAATGTGTGACTCATATCTATTGACAGATGGAATGAGCATAACATAAGAAGACAGTGACTAGAAAACAAGCAGGTTGTGTGAAAGTATTTTTAGAGACTAATTTCTACCCAGCTGTGTCTTCTATGAACAGAATAAGTTTGTCAAAGTTACCTAGAAGTTGCCTAATAGCTACCTAGTGGCAATTAATTACATTTGGAATGGTTTGAATGGACACTTCATCCCTTGGGATGAAAAGTTAACATTTTATAACAGTTCTACCTGCGACTTAACAGAATGTAGGTAAACAAGAATTAAGAGAACATGTAAGTTCCTAATAGTGCTCATAAACTTTTACATACCCACTTACTTTACCTCAGTTCCCCTGTTGACTCCCACTTCTGTGCTCTCTTCCCCTCTCAACCTATCTTTTTTTTCAGCTTAAAATATATCCAACTTGCTTGTTATATAATAATGACTCATACTTTCATTGGCTTAAACTTTACCCAATCTTTCTTTCATGTCATTTTTGGTCTTTAAATTGAGATTTAGCCTCTTCAGTTTTGGCTACTACATTGTGGGGTTTTTTTAGTAAATTCCACTGATATAGCTGGAAAAAATGATGCTGCAACTAAGTGTATAGAATTTTTTTAGTAATATGGGGATGAAGACTTGGCAATATTTTACATGATAATGCATCTTGCTGGACAATGCATAGAAACTCATAAATCCTATATGGTGTTTAATAGTCCTCAGCAAATTTGGACCCAAGTACAGATATAAGCCACACAATAGGGTACATGGGAGTGTTCATTTCCTTGTTTCCTGGAAAAGCAACTTGGGCACATAATGCAATAAAGCACATACGTTATTGGGCTTGTGTGTTTTGTAGACTGTGGTGTTAAGTTCCAAGGCAATAAACTCCAACTTAACAACTGCAAGTTTTTTCTATTTTTGCCTTCATATACATTTTGGCCAGATGATCACAATCAAACATATTATGTACACATGGAAAATTACAATAATGAGTGAGGACTTTATGGCATAAGGAAATGGGCTACTTCTACCTCTGCCCTCATCAGGTAAAAGGAAGGGGTCCAGAACTTGTATTTCCATAAGCCACAAAGAACATTGGGGGATAGGGTACGGACTTTTGGTCCAGCTTGTGGAGCTCAGTCTCCTGCTCCCCAAGCTGCTGGTCTCGTTATAATTTTTTTTTAATTACTTTTATTTATTTAAAGGCAGCTCCACTTCCAAGGCTATTAGATGCTTCCCCTGGTGTCCTGATTATGNACCATGCAATGCAAACTGATTATTTATTTTTGTTAAAAAGGGGAAATGGAAAAGAAGAGAGATAACCATTTACCTCAAACTGGGATATTTTAGCAATGCCAAAACCTGGATTTATTTTTCAATCCTTTTATTTTGTTTGTTTTGATTGGGTTTTTTGGGTCTTTTTGTATGGGATCTCTGTAGAGATAAGCTATATATTGTACTGGTAGTACAATATATGTTGCTAACCAGGTTCTCACAGGAGCTAGCAGGATAAGTGGACCCTGTTGGAATGAAGAAAAGATCTGATGTTCTTTTTGATGGGAAATGAATGCCACAGTACATTAATTCTACAAGTTTACTGTGATGCTAAATCACTGAGGAACTGTGAAAGTGGAATGGATAAATCATTCTGTTAGTAAGGCATGTTGCTGTAATTAACATTTTCCCTGCACAATTATGTTATAAGATAAGATCTATAAAGGTGAAGTGCATAGCTTGTTCATTACAGTGGGCAGTAGGGAGTGGCAGTAAAAATGCATGTATTGCAACTGCTTTTTTGAGGTAAGTGTATACACTGTCTATACTCCTTCGTCATCCAGATATTCTTCTACTCTTCTGGAGCTCATCCAAATATTAGTAGCATATTTTCCTGCTTAGAATGGAAAACCCAAGGGGAGTAAAGAGCTTCTTTTGCAAATAATATAATATTCCTACAGGAATAATATATTAGTGGTAATCTTTATATGAAAATAAAGTATGGCATGATAAAAAATAAATTATGGAGCATTTTTTTTTAATTCTGGGTGATAAAAATACAATAGCAAGTTTATGAATGAAATTATCTCTTTTCAAGCACTAGTCATGATCAAGCACTATTTTGAATTATTGTTCTCCCAACACTGAGAAAAAAAAAAAAAAGGATTCTCTATTTTCCATCTCTTTTACTTGTATTTTTAAGAAGTAGTGTTTTCTCAGCTTTCCTTGAAAAATCTGTAGGAGAATACTGTTTCATATTTCGAGTTTAAACTGAGACCTAAAATCCCATATACAATTAGGACTTACTTTAAATAAAAGTAGAAACTGGCAGGTTACTATAAATGTAAAGATTACTGTAGTGGGTGCCTGAGATCTTTTTAAGATGAAGGGAATTTTTCAACTGCTGCCAGTATCTGGTAGAATACATACCCTAACCTCCTACCTTGAGAGGGGATGAATGGTCCAATATGAAGGAGAGAGATTGGTCCAGTATTTGGTGCTAATCAGTGCTCTTCCTCCGCTGCAGGCAATCTGCATCTGAATTTCTGTAATCATTATTGGTGAATACAGAAAAGAGCCCCTACCTGGAGTATTCTTTTCTGTGTTCCACCAAGGTTTTCACAGTTCTCTTTGATATCTTTCAGATCTTGTGTGCATGAAGTTTTATGAAATTTAAAAGCTTCCATTTGTTTTAATTTCATTTGGCACTGAGTGACTTTGCAAAACACTTAGGGTAGGTTTTGGTGTTGTTATTCCACAGCCAGTGGAAAAGTTGCAGGTGGTTAATAAGCAGTTTTTACACATCACTAAGTATATATACAATATTTCTGAGTTGAACAAGAAGGAAATACAATTATGATTTTGCAGATCTCTGAGTTTAGGAGTACTTGTAGCTGGGAGAAGATCCTGGCTATTTCTTCTGCAATGAAAACACTTTTCTGTTTTAGATTTTCACTTTCTTCACTTTTACAAAATTTGGAAAACTGTTCTTGATGCTACTATCTATGTCTCTAATATGTCATTATGATCTGTGTCAGAGCACATCCTGACCTAAACTAAACCCACCACTAATAAGATGATTAAAACTAATCTGCATCTCTTTATGAAAACAGCACAAGATCTGATCTGCAGCATTTATGTTTTGATTCTGCTTTTACTGTGACTACTGAATGCCTTGGTATTGCATTTTATTCTGAAAATCAAATATTCTGTCAATATGATTGTGCAGTTCATTTATGCACCTCTGACTTGAATCATCCAGCTTTGGTGCATGCCTGTGTTGTGATAGAACTGTTAAAATGGGAAAGGAAGAAACTGAGATGAGCAAAGTTGACCTCCATCTGAAGAGAATTAAATCTAATGATCAGAAAGAGGTAGACGTATGTTCATGCATGCTTGTTTATGAAGATGTCAATCTTGCAATAGGCATGCCTTAGTTCTTGTAGAGTTCTTTTTTCCCCTTTTCGCCTTTTTCTCCCCTGTCTGATGCATTGAATTAAATAAGAATTTTTACCCTTTTAGCTAAAAGTTGGTTAGTAGTCTTGCATACAAGACTGGAAATGTAAGCATTGCAAATTTTTGAAATCAACAATAGAAATCCTGTAATCAAATTTTACTGGATGCTCTTGCTTTGTACAATGAGTTGTCTTCAGTATTCTGTTTTAGGTATTGAAAACACTTTTACAGTATTATTTCACAAGTGACAAACATTCCCATACATTTATTTGGGAATTTTTAGACTGTTGCAGTTCTCATGAATAAAAACAAAATGGTGCAGATGAATTGATAGAATTTGTATGCAATTAATTGGCTATCCAAACATGCTTGTGTACATTATCTCATAACTGTATGTACCTGTCTACTTAGATAAAGGTTACTGGTGACTAGGTCATATGCCTGAAAGTAAAAATATGATTATTTCCTTTTCCCCCTGCTTATCAAAGAGGATGGTGCAGTGAGTGATTGGACATCATTACACTGAAGATTTTTCTGTCCCTAATTAGTTTATTTATGTTTTTCTCAGGCTTTACCAGCTGTTGGTGTAGGAGTAGCACTGTACTCTAAGAGTATTTCTCTTCTAACCTCTGTTGCTGCTTTCAGTGGGTTTAATATGCATTTTTACTTAACTGTACACACAAAAATATTTTTGGAAATTTTATTGGGCTGTGGGGTAGGGGAGAGAAGGGCCTTCAGGTCCCTACAGACTTGTCACAAAACTGTTGCAAATTTGAATCCATGTGGTGCTGAAGAGGGCTGCAAATCTCTCACAGCTTTGTCCAGGATCATCTGTTACTACTCTTCTGTGCTTGTTAGAAGATAACTGCCAGCCCTCCATGCTTTGTAGGTGCACTGTATCAAAAAAGAAAGTAAAAATATGTCAGAAGAACCTACCCAGATGTGTTGAACTCTAGTAAGTCAGTTTAGACTTTGATCCTGTGTTTCTTTGGTAGGCTGAAATTTACACACCCAACAAAATGTCATGGAAGAAAACTCAGAACGTTCCAAGAAGAATATTTTGAAAAAGTATCAGGAGGTGAGAAACAGGGAGAGCAAAGAAGGAAGGCATCCCACTGCTCTCTGTAGAGTGAGTTTCATCTACAGTGAGGAAGCTCCTGGAGAGATATTCTTTCTGATTCCATTCCTTGTCCATGTCCTTTTATTTTACTGCAATAATTTTCTTCTCCTTCCTGCACCAAGGATGATGATTTGAGCAAGGCCAAGTGGAAGAAATGCAAGGAATACTGCAATACGAGTTGAAAAAAGCAGCTCTCCTCAAAGAAATTATTCAAAATATTAGTTTTTCTACTGTATACACTTTGTGGTTATATTTTCATTCTTCCAGTTCTTCCAGGCATTTTCTATGGTTTCTTTGAAGTTTGTTCCACCTCCAATACATGGTGGTGTTGGTGGATGACATTCATGAGGAAAACTTTTGGGGCTTATAACATCATCCAGTATACTTTGGGTATGTTCATCTTTGCAACTTCATAGCAGCTACCATTGGCATATCAGTAGCATGCACTTCATATCTTCAGGAAAAGTGTTTGGACTGGTGTTACTAGTCTCAAATGGAGTTGAATTTACTCCAAAGCTGTGATACTGCAATTAGTGGTGCTTTGATAGGTAAATGGCATGGGGGATTTACATTGGCTCTCTTCTGAGTGCCCCACCAAGCCACAATTACTCCCCTTTTCAGCAAAACAAGGAGCAGAAAATATGACAAAAGGCTTGTGGGTCAAGACAAAGACAGAGAAACCACTCAGCAATTACCTTCATAGTGAAAACAGACTTGATTGGAGAAAATTAATTTGATTTGTTAGCTATAAAATTGGAGTAGGATAATGAGAAATAAGATCAAATCTTTAAAAGCTTCCCCCAACCTCTCCTTTCTTCCCAGGCCTAATATCACTCCAGACTTCTCTACCTGCTCCCCACAAAGCAGTGCAAGGTTGTGGTTCAGTCCATAACATATAGTCCCTGCTGTTCTTTCCTCCTTACACTCTTTTCCTCTGCATGATGGAGTCCCTCTCACGGGAGACACTTCTCTGTGAACGTCTCCAGTTTGTGTCCTTGTCACTGGCTGGAGTTATTCAAGAACCTCTCCAGCGAGGGTCACTCAGGAGCAGGCTGCTCCAGTGTGGGTCTGTCACAGCATCACAGGCCCTGCCAAAAGACCTGCTCCAGTGTGGGTTCCTCTCCACAGGCCCTGCACTGTCCTCAGGAGCCTGCTCCAGCATGGACTCTCCATAGGGTCCTGTGTTCATTTAACACCCTCTTGCCCCAGTGTGGGTCTCCTCCAGGGGCTGCAGGTGGATCTCTTCACCCCCATGGACATCCGTGGGCTCAAGGGTGCAGCTGCCTCACCCCAGGCTGCAGCAGAGGCTGCAGGGGAATCTCAGCTCCAGCACCTGGAGCACCTCCTACCCCTCCTTCTGCACAGACCTTCCTCTCATACTTCCACTCACTCACCTCTCCAGCTGCTGCTGCACAGGCTGAGGCTTACCCCCTTTTAAATATTATCCTTGAGGCACCACCACAGTTGCTGATGGGGACAGCAGTGGGCCTTTCTGGGAGATAGCTGGAATTGCTTCTGTTGGACATGGGGAAACATTCTGCCATCTCCTCAGAGAAGCCACCCCTCTGCTACCAGAAGCTTGCCATGCAAACCCAATACAGTGATAATTTTTGTTTTCCAAGTATTTCCAAATGCCCAACAGAGAGGGAAAACAATTAATAGCCCACTTTACTGTGAAGTCAACATTCAGAAACAGTAACTGTTAATCACCATGTACACAAAAATTCTTGAACTATCCAACAGTATTTACTTAATGCTTAAGTAGTTGCTTAATGCAACAGCTTTTAGGTAGAAAAAGATGTGTGAAGAAACTTAAAGACTTTCCTTCTTGTCACACTTTAGAACCTGTCTGAGAAAGGCATGAAACAATAGCAGCAAATGACTGAATATAAACATTGTTGTGCTTCATGATGCTGTTGAAAGGTTCAGGGCTAGCTGGTAATAGATGGATGACCTGACTACAGAAATATGTAACTCCCATGCTAACTTGTAGTTGTGCAGTGCTCTGCATTGTACTGCTCTCCATTGGTGCATCTGGTAGCCCATTAATAAATAGCTGAATAAAAAAATGGGAATTATTTTCACATAATCATAAAGGAGAACATTAAGATGGGTTCTTTTCTGTGGATGGAAATGGCAGAAATAATCATTTGATGCAGTCAAACACATTTCCATTATTCCATTATTCATTTATTCTGCTGGGCCATTCTCAGTTAAGATGCACCAAATTTATAATCGGGCAGGAAAAAAACCCAACCCAACATTATATGTTTTCTGTAAAGAATGATAATAATGGAAATCAGAAGAATGAGTTGATAGTCTAGCAGCTTGCAAACAGAGGGGTTAAACCCTCTCACCTGTACTTTTGCAAACCCACTATTTCCTGCTCCCTTTCTTCCACCTCCAACTTTGGGAATGCTATCTCTTCCCTCAGAAGCCAGGCATCTCTGCTCTACCACTCTCTAGAGTGGTGCTAGCCTGAAAGAAGAACCATTCCTGACCATAACCAGAGGTGGGAAGGAAAGGGATAATCTTCCTGTTAACAACTCTTGGTGTGTCATGTCTCTTTTTTGGTTTTCCATCTTTGCCAAAGTGACACCTCCAAGCTCAGTCCCAGCACGCGGTGCAACACATCTCATGTGCACAGCTGACCTCCCAGGCTGTATGCTTAGTAGTTGCAGTGCTCACAGCTCCTCTGAGAAAGCTTTCAGGCTTCATCTGTTGAGATGCAGCACTTATTTCAATTAATCTGCTCTGAAAAACCAGAGTCATTAGGGAAGCTGACACTTTCAAGGGGCAATACCAAGACACCACAGTGACTTTTGCAAATGGTTTGGAGAAAGGCTGAAAACAAGGCTTGAGCAGTCTGTATTGCTGGGCTCCCTGCTATGAAGGAACATGAAATCCAGGTACACACATGAAATATTTACTGAAAACAGCTGAAATGCTAAGCCACAGCTTATCAATCTGTGAACTGGAATCTTCCTTTGTTTTTAATAAAAGACATTGAGAGAAACTAACTCTGACTAAAACCACTGTGTGTGCTGCGTGCATGAAAGCAGGCACCAGTGGGTTCTAATAACATCAGGATTCCCTTAGTGATGGTTATATGCATGCTACGTGACTATTAAACCTCTTATTTCTGCTATTGTTTTTTCCTTACTATTTATTTTCAGTGAGCATATTCATTTAAATGAAAATGCCAAGTGAGTAATGTGTAACTAGATTGAGAAATACAAAAACTGATCATTCTGTTAGAGGAATGATTTATTCTTTGTGCATAAATTCTAATGTTTGAGTGCAACTAAACATAACTTATTGCTGATAATGATGAGTGTTTCAGAGACCCAGAGATTGTCAGAATATCAGCTGTCTTCTTGGTATTAATGAGAAACAAAATATATAAGGGTGCATTTATTAATAGGCTGTACACAGAGTCTGAAACTAAGTGGTTTGGAAAAGTACTACATTGTTTATAGTAATAAAGGTGAAGAAACACAGGAGGAAATATCCCTGGGGCTTAATCAATGATCAGCATATGAACATAAGTCAAAGATTGTTTAAAATTGTTCCAAATGAGAAATAACTGACGTCAAGAGCTTGCTTGACTTCTTACCTGCTTCACACTCTGGTCGCCTGCAGTGACAAAAGTACAAACAGAACAAGCTGGGTTAGGCTTGGGGGGTTTTTTATTTGCATTTAATTTAATTTATTTGCAGGAAAGGCTTAGCTATCAAGGACAGCACTGTCATACATTGGTAAATCCATATTTTGTTAGCATCAACAGATAATGAAGCCAGAAACAAGCAATCATGTATTGTTAACACAGAACTGCACTTATTGCACTGCAAGCCACAAATGACATTTTGGTCACTAACAGTGGGCTTTTTTGTGCTAGCAGCATGACACAGGTACAGGGCCAAACTCATTGTGACCCCATGGCGAAAAGTGTTCCACAGAACTCCTTCTGCCATTCAGTCTTTCAGAGAAGGAGTCATTGAGGCAGTATAGAAAAGGAATTCTTGGAATATTGATAATGAAGCATCACACATTCACATAGGTGCTGTGTAGCTGCTGTAACTGAAGTTGCTTCCATGGGCACATTAATTTCAACTCTTGGTCAGGAAACAGTTCAGATAATGAAATTTTCCTGGGTACTTTTTATCAGGTGACTAAGCTTCTCAGACGTTCAAAGTACCTCTACTTATCTAAGAGCAAGTCTGAAGTCCATCTTCTAGAAAGTTTATGCACACCAGGGAAGGAATTTGTCTGAGGGGAAAAATAAAAGTGACATGTCTGTGACGGTTTAAAACTATTTTTTTATGCAAGACTTATGTCATTTTCTATATAATCTATTAAAAGGAAAAGAAATGCATTTAGCAAAACTAATCTAAGAAAAGGAAGAGTGGATTGTATCACCTGTGAAAAGAGTGGAAGTGTTATTGGTCTTGTTCCAACAGCTGGCCTGCTTTCATAACTGATTTTTCCCATTAGCAGTGTGGAAGTCCAGGGCAGAGCGGCGAGCCCACAGCACTACACAGACCAAAAAAATGACCTCCAAGGGCAAACCAAATATGTCCTTATACTACATGGACAGATATTTTCTTTACTGCCTGTGGTTCAGTGATTGAAAGAGGCTTCCACCTGCACTAGAAACTTGCTTCATGAAAACTTGGAAGTTACCTACCCTGCTCTGTCCTTCAGTTCTCCACTTTTCAACAATTTCAGTTTTCATCCCACATATTCCTATTTGTTTCAGATAAAGCATTATCTCAATGAACAACCGCCTTGTTCACTACATATCCTGAAAGCTGCCCAGTCTCTGTTAGGAACATGCATGAAAGACTCATCTTAAAAATAGCTTGCAATCTTGCTGAAGTGTTTGGGTTTGTTTGTTTTTTGGTTTGGTTTTTTTTTTTGGTTTTTTTTTTTTTTTTGTTTGTTTTTGGGGCTTTTTTTTCTTTTAATGGAGTTACCTTTTACTTCAGTGGGATTCAAAATCGTTTCAGGAATGTTAAACATAAATACATAGGCCTGCTTGTGCTATTTTCTTCTAGAGATGTTGAACATATGGAAGAATAATTTGCTTCAAAACCAGGTTCTGGATAGTTCAAGTAACCTTTCTGTGTGTCTGTGTCATTGATTTGAAATGGAGCACTATTGGGAATAATGAGCTAGCATTTGGGCTTGTGGGGGCATCAAATGAGTAAACACCTGAAAAAAATTGCACACGAGATTTGTGCTTTACTTAATTTTGCTTTCATTAGGTCATCCTTTATCATTGTATATAGCAAGAGCCACAGTTAAGAGTAGACTAAATACAGTTCAAATACTGCCCCAGCTTGGAACTTCCAGCAAATTATCAAGTGAAAGTGCAACTTTCTAGTATTTCAAATGTACGTGTTCTGATCAGTCTACCACACACACCCTTCTTTTCTTGGAATGGAGCTGAGCCCATCAGTCCTCAAACGTTTGAATTTCTCTCAAATTAGTTTTCCATTTGTCCCTCTGGTCTTCATTCTTTCCATCATATTAATTCTATTAGATATAGAGAGTTGTCTAAATTCCCTAGCTTGTGATCTATAACAGGTCGGTTAAGATTTTTAGTATATTTGTAATGGTTTGGGATTTTGGGAGAGTTGAGTTTGGGTAATTTTCTCAGGTTTCTTGCCTATCATTGATAGGACACATCAGTTAAATAAGTAAAATTGCAGTGGCTGGCATTCCCAATTATACATACCTGAGCACTGCTAAAATCTTATTTTGTGCACAGATGAGTTACAGGACTTAAATAAGCCCAAGCATGTTCAATTGAATGTCTTCTTTGTTTTAGTGTGTGATTAATCAAGATTTCATAATGATCAGTAATCCCTTGGAAGTAATGACATTAACAGTATTTACTTCCTCTAAACAGTGAGGCTCCTTTGCCTTTCAGTCACTACAGTTCATTTTAATATTTGATAGAAAACACTCTACAGACAAGAAGGATGAACTGCATTCTGTGAATATTCTTTATCCATGGAACAAACCAGAATTCTTTTTTTTTTATTATTTGACTGTATGAGAGGGGATATGCGAATGACTCTCTTTTTTGTCCACCAGAAAGCCATGTGGTTTTAAAATGTCCCCAAAACTTTAGAGAAATGTAGATTCTGGAGCCTGTTTTTGAGAGTAGATGGTGGAGAATGCTAGTGACAATGAGTCCTCACATTTATCAGCACATATTAGACTGGAATGCAATCAGCCCCTGTCTCCTCTTGCCTTCTTTAGCAAGCAGAGAGGAGTGGTTTAAGAAGACATTTGATTTGTTTATGTGTCCACTGCAATAGGAAAAATGTTTTTCATTTTTTATTCTTTACATTTACCTCAAAAGAACACAAGAATAGTATTACCATATTATTGTGGTAATATAAACATTTACAAAAGCTCTGTCTTTAATACAAAACACAGTAGGTAAAGGAGAGCATGGGAACATGGAAGAGCTGAAGAAGTCTGTATTGCATCTATTGTGCTGAGGGATGATGGTATCACAACTTGGCTGATAATTTTAAATAAATCAGGAAGCATTTCTAACACTAGAGATCTAAAAGTATCCCTGAAGGTCTGCAATACTTCCTGTGTCTGTGTATCTATGTGTAGGCTGCTCTAATCATGGGTCAAAATTTTGCGTTTATTTGGAACAAGTAACCAAAATGATGAAATTACTTTTGGGCTGAGATGCCCATGTGTTGCTTACTTGCCAATAAGTGAAAAATGGAAGCATCACTTTTATTGATGAATATATTTTTCTTGTTGGTTTAATGATAATACTACAAACTTCTCTGTTTGGGGGAGAAGTCCTGAATTCTCTGCCTGAGTCATGAGGGCACCCTGGAATCCTACAAATAGAAGCATTCTGCAGGTTTTGGACAAACTATTTTTTCATTTCCTACATATAGGTTTAATTGGTTCTTGAAAATTTGTTCTATTTGCTAGTGTAGGCTTCTTCCTACAAAATTGCATTTG
>VZUA01020449.1:0-14451 GCA_013401035.1 Horornis vulcanius | reverse complement strand
AAAAAAAAAAAAAAAAAAAATTACGAAGAGGACAGGAAAGAGTTCGTAGTCTGAACACCATCACCTGCCATCCTTCATCTTATTTAAAATTGTGTTGAGATCGAGCGTTTTCTGACAGCGACATGACATGAAGCCGCACACTGCCGCAGCCTGCCTCCCCTCCCGCAGCCGCAGCCCTGCGTCCGTTCCCGCTCCGACCGACCTCGCCGCACAAGTTTACGGGGAAAGGGGCAGTACATGGCATTATGTCTTAAGCGAGGCTTACTGCTCGGGCTGTTACGCCAGTCCGGCGCTATAGGAACAGGCTCCCTTCTCTCCCCGACGCTAGGTACAGCCGCGCACTCCGCACCCGCCGCCCCACAGCCGCTCACAGCGCGGGTCCGCCGGAGCCGCGTCCCGCCCGCGCCTCAGCCCGCACCTGCCCCGCTCGCTCCCACCCACTCCCACAGGCAGTGCAAGGCAGCGCGGCAAGGGACGGGCACGGAGCCCCGCGGTAAGGGGCAGAACAGAGCCCCGCGGCAGCGCGGTAGGGGACGGGCACGGAGCCCCGCGGCAGCGCGGTAAGAGATCGGGATCTCCGCGGAGCCCCCCGGCAGCACGGCCGGGGCGCGCCGTCTCCCCAGCGGCGTGGAGCACTGAACCGCACCGAGCGCTTCGCCTTCCCGGCGCAGGGCGGCCGCGGGGCGGGGAGCCGGGAACACCCACCAGGGATGGCCAGGTTGGTGAGAGGGGTGCTGTGGAGGCTGCCGGGCAGCGCTGCCATCCAGTCGGCGAAGAGCAGCTCGTTCTTCCCCTGCGACGAAGCCATGCTGCCGCCGCAGCTGTACCGCCGCCGCCGCTGGCTCCAACTCGCCCAGTCCCGGCCACGGCCACCGCCACTGCCACAGCCCNGGTCCGCGCCGGCCCCGGGCACCCCCCGGCCCCACCGCCCCGACCCGGGCCGGGAGCAGGCATCAGAGCCCCTCCGGGAGCGCGGGGCTGCCGCGGACGGGTGTCTGTGCCCGGGATGGCGCTCGGGGCCCCCGCGGGCTGCTGGTGGCCCTGGGCCTCAGCAGAAACCGCCTGACCTGGGCGATGGTTCGGCTGAGTGCCCCGAGCCGGGACCCGACGTTCCCTCGCAGCCGGTTCCCGGGCAGCTTCATATGCCCCTGATGCGAACGTCTGTTTTTGCAACGGGTTGTTCACATGAAAAATAAAACAGTGCACCTTAGTTGAACATGCCGTGGAGATCTAATTTTTTCGCAATAATTTTTTTATTCTCCTTCGAGGATGATCCAAAGTAGTATCTTCTATTACCATCTCTAGCCTGTCTTTGGAGAAACATCTTAGCATTGGCAGAAAGGAAGCATTTGCGTGGCTGCCTCCAGATGGATGAATGAATGAACTTGATAAAGCTCTGTAAGCCATTTTGAACTGTTAGAACAAACCTGGTCTTTTCACCTTCAGTGTTACCCATGTTTGTGAAAGTTGTTTATACATACATTGAACTTCATACAGTGGAGTTATCAAAAACAGTGCCTGGAGAGAGGCCATGACTGAGACAGGTTCACTCTGTCAGTTCATCTTGAATTCTTATGAGGGTCAGCTCTCATGGTCCTGTAGTTCTGTTCTTACTCAAACCCTTCTACAACAGCTGGGTTTGAAAATAAAAATTCAGGGAACAATTAATAATAGCGCTCTCTTCTCTTTCTGTCTAAAGTTTCCAGAGCAAGTATGATGAGAAACTCCCTTTGGCCACAATTTCTTGGAAAGTGAGTGACTGTTTCTGAGGTATTTAAAGAAAGGAAATTCTGCTGACTCACTTTTTGCAATAGAAATAGCTCTTGAGGTGGGATTTGACTGGGGAAATGTGAGCATATGGTTGACCTTGGGGGAGATGTTGAGTCTGATTTGAACAATATGTGAAAAAGGGGAAGGAGAAAGCAAACAGCCACCAAGGCCTGTTAAGGTTTTGTAGTATTGCATCCTGTATAAGGATGTTAATCTGCCCCTGCCAAAATCACTGGTATTAGCAAGCATGAAAAAAAGAGACAAGTCCACATTTTGGATATGAAGACATAAACCTCACTAAAACCATGGAAGATGTTGGTCATGTAAAGGTGGAAGATGTTACATTACATCATCTTCAAAGAATGGGAAGAAATTTTAGTAAAAATTTCAAGAAAGAAAAGTTTCAAGATTTCTAATGAGCATTCCAGTAAGGAGTAACTGGTGTTTCTATCCACGTGATTAAATCTATTTTTTTTTTTTTTTAATTTAAGGGGCAAAGTTATTCATGGATTGCACTAGTCACCTGGAAAATTGCTGCTGTATTTTCATCCATTTCACTATGTGGCCTACCTTTTCTGAGAGAAAACTGAAGTATACATCTTCTTGAAAGATTAAACATGTTGTTAGTGCTATTGTTGTTCTCTTATGGTCTGTGAAGCTTTGGGGATAGCTCAGAGCTAAGTAAAATAAGCACCAGCAAACTCATCACTTTAAAATGTATTAATGTGTATAATAATGTCTAAAACTACCTTTCAGGTGTGCTTTCTCTCCTGCTGAAGACCTGTAAATATCTCTCTCCTTACTGACTGGAAACTTATTGGCATTTTCTTCTGCAAGTAATTCGGGCTTTTGTAGCTTCTTTTTCTTTAATGCCCAAAGTAAGATTTTTCATAGTCTGGATTTTAAAACCATGGATACTCTGCTTCATGAAAACTGGCCCACTCTAACATGTCTCACACTAATCATGCTTGAAGAGGTCTGCCTCTGTTTCTAGTGCAATGAAACTGCTAAAATGGCAGGCTTAAAATCTGTCATTCAGTCTCTATGAACTTGAGAATCCCAGGCTTAAATAATTTGAAAGGAAGTGGGATAGGAAGGGAGACTTTTGTGGGAGAGAAGGTCAGAAACATTTATAGAGCAAACTAAGAAATGGACTTGGAACCTTTGACTTCAAATAAAAAGGTGGGGTTTTTTTTAGCTTTTCAGTGGTATGAGGCTTCAGAATTTGTCTGTATGTCTTCTTGGGAGGTGTTTAATTTAAAAAAGGCAAACCATTTATCTTGGTTAAAGAGCAGAGTATTGTGGTTTATTTGAGCCTGTCATTTTACTAATTTTCACTGATTTATAAACAATGACAGCCTGTAAATCAAAGGCAGAGTATCCATTACAAACTTTTGTTCCAATTCAAAAACAGTAAAAAAACAAAACAACAACAAAAATCACATTTTTGACCATATAACTGAAATCTTTATACATACAAAGTCTGAACTGTTAAAGAAACTAGATTATAGGAATGAAATAATTTTAAAGCTTTAGAATACCAGGTAAAATGAAAATTAAAAGCAGTGCCAAGATACAAAAAATACTGTCTTTGCTCTTTTATTCACAGCTATGCTGAGCTCACTAAAGATGCCATGAAGAGATAGAAAATTGAAATTGTGCTATCTGTTCATCATGTATTGTGTTCTCTCCAGTCTGCAGTGTGGATGAATAGAGACACCTCTGCTTCCATGGAATGGCAAAACAGAGTAATTTAGCCAATGGGAATGCTGCTTCAGCATTCAAAAATAATTACACTGTTAAAAAGACTTTCTGTTGTTTTTATTCTACTAAAAAAATAGCATTTTAACAGTGTACATTCACTGTTACACATTGTCATTTTTACAATCACAGTTTGCTTTTTCATATGTCCTTGGCATCTATTTTAATCATGTGAATAACAAAGGACTAACAGGTTGTTGTTTTTTTTTTCTGTAAATTACAGAAAGTTATTCCACTCTGAAAGGTAAAAGAAAAAATTACTTAATGGGGCATTGTATTTCTGTGACTATCCTTTTATATTGAAAATTTATTTATTTACTTTTACTTTTAATTTATTGTTGAATTCCAAATGAGTCTTGGAAGTGAAGAATTAGTATTGTTTAAATACTTGAACTTTTTCAGTGTATTCTGCTTCTGAGGTTGGTTTCTTTCTCCTTCTTACTACCCATTTCTATTAATAGAAGTTTTTCAGAACAAATCCTGGCTGCCATCCCATATTTGGATCTCTCATGGCTTTCAGTGACTCTATCAGTAACATTTGGGCAGTAAAGCCCTTCCAGTTGTTTGCAGCTGAGTTCCTAATTATGTTCTTGCTACTTGGGAACACAGTGGATCCATTATATTCTCAATTTTGCTACTTCTCATGGCTAACAGGTAGAACATGTAGGACAAGTACATAAAATCTCAAAGAGTCAAAATAGATTGACTGAATGAGATAGTTTTTTCAATAGCCATATGGGTGAATATAAAGTCATGGCAGGTATTTTGTTGTCATTTTATACTTTGTCTGACTACTTTGACAATCTCACCATGCATTCATTAAGCAGTCTCTATTTAGCAGTACTTTTCTTGTCAAAACAGATTACAAAATTCCTTAGTAGTCAGAAACCTTATAGAAACAGGAAAATATATTTTTCTTCATTTTATGTGAAAGAATAAATTTGTTTCTGATTTTTAAGCAGAAGAAAATGTGGTTTATTCTGTACTTCAATTTGATATTCTCTCCTAAGAAAACCTGAGGATCCTTGCTTGTGCCAGTGATGAATCTGAGAAGAGACCGTATTTGTTCTGAGCATCTGACAAATGTCAGGATGATGCTAATGCTATCCCTACTCTTGTGGTAAATTAAAGTGACTGTGAAGATGATGGGTTAATATAAAGGTACAACACATGTTTTTACTTGCATACTTTATAACCAAAGCAAAGACATTACAAAAATATACAGAAAATGAAATAAAGTGTGTGATGAGAGAGTTTGCTATAGTTAACCAAATTCTGGAAGATTGAAATAAACAAGATAATTGGCAAATTAGAGTATTTGTATCCAGTCTTCAGGTGGAAATCAGTTTCACCTTAGCCACTTCTTCCTGAAGGCTATTTTTTAGGTTTCTGGAAGAAAGTTTGTTTTGTCTTTTTCTTTTTTAAATTTGTCAAGCAGAATCCTGCTGTGTCTCAGCTAAGATGGCTGCATCAAAGCACACCAGTGGCTACTTTTTTACCTGGTTAAAAACGAAGAGGTTTGGTTGTGTTGGCATTATTGAAAAGACTCAAACAGCATTATCAAGAACAGCAGTGACAGAACATTAAAAACCCTATTTTCTCATAGCAATTGCTACCAGATCACAGCACAATAAGCAAATTTGATACAGGGAAAGGTGAGAAAGAGATTGCTTTTTCTTTCTAGATTAACCTGATGATGTTTAAAAGATTTCTGCAGACATTCTCTAGGTATAAAAGTGTTGTTTTATTGAAAACAAAAGCTAGATGAGATAGTTTAGTGGTGGGCTTACCACAGGACATGCAGAAGGAAGCATCAGTGCTGATCATAATCCTTGTAGCCTCTCAACACAGTGTTGACATGGTCACAAAAGACTATATCAGTATGAAAATATCTCCCCTTTAGTTAAAAAAAAAGCTTGAAAGACCCAAAACAACCTCTCCCCTGCTGTTTTACAACCCTGTCAAAAAGGAATGAAAAGTTTTTGAGGCAGTCAGATACTCCCATGACTCCATTTTGTCAGAAAACACAGTTCTCTGCATGAAAAGAAATTTTTGAAGAGTCTAACTAAAATATTCAGTAAAAATTAATGATAGATAAAACATTCCAGAAGATTGTTTGGACAATGTCTGATCTCCTTTGGGGTTGACAATTAGGAATGTTCAAGGCAGGGTAAAAACTGTTAAAAATGCAAGTCCAAACCAAGTGAAATAAAAAAGTTCTTTTCATTGACTATATATGGTGTTATTACATAGTGGTAAATAAAAACAAGTCCATACACAGAAATATCAGTGAAAGTAGCAGGAATTAAATGGGTGAGATAATCAGAAGTGGAAAATGCTTACAGGATTTTACAGTGGACCACCAGAAACAGAAGATGCAATCTGCTTGTATGTTTAAACCATTTAGCCTGCAGTTCAGAAGTACCATTCACAGTATTCAGAAAGGAGAGGAAAGAGGAAAACAGCATTTCTAAATAGATGTTAAAGTATTGAATTTGTCAAGGTATGGAAATCAACTGCTATAAAAAGAAACACTCATATTTTACAACTGTTGCTTTACCATCAAGATATTTAGAGTGACATTTTGTAATTGATCCTGTATTTAACTAACAGCAGATATGTAATATTACATAGTTCCCATCTCTTTGCTGTATGATTACTTTTAAAAGAGTAAACATCTATCAAACAGTTCATGATCTGTAGTAAGCGTTTTTTAAAACATTCTAAAAGAAATGGGAACTGCATTAAATGAGAAAATAGTGAAAGCAAAGAAATGTATAATGACTGCATAAGCAGTGAATATTAGGCAATAATTAAGTTTTTTTTTAATTTTCTGTGCCTATTGGAGAATAGTCCAAAATCAATGAGATGATGAAAATACTCCACTGAATTTGGATCCCCTGGATGTAAAACTAGTATCAGTTGGTTAATAGCTGGTGCACCTACTGTGCTTATATCCTAAGCCACTGGAGATGAAAAGTCTTTTCTGTTTTTAAATAGAAAGATGATGGATGACACAGAAGAATTTCCAGTGGGAGCTGCAGAGTGTTAACAGTGGTCAGTTCTACTCTTGGCAACTGGAGTCATGTTTCATGAAAGATGCATGTCTGCATCTCAGATGAGGCTTTCCAAACAAGCTCTTGCTGTTTGCATGGTAATGAAGCACTCCCAAAAGGTGTTGAAAATAGTCAGCAGGACTAATGAGATTTTAGCACAACTCAAATCAGTATGCCAGCCACATTTCACGGGCTGCAGTCAGTGCCTGCTGAGTGGATAAGAGGTCATGTTCCTTTTTAATTACACGCACCCCATGATTGCTGAGCAGTGCAGTGTTTCAGCCTGGCATTTGCAGGTTGGGTAGTGCAGGGTGCAGGGCAGTGTCTCTACCCCAAACAAAAGGGTGGTGCATCAGACTTCTGTAGGGGAACAGGCAGGAAGAGGTTGGCACAAATGCTAGAGACAGAGAGGTGACAATTATGTGTGAGAAGGAAGCTTTTGCAGGGTCTGCTCTTCCCCACTCGACTTTGTGATGTGATGGAACACTAAGTGACCATTACTTAACATGCAAAACTTCTTACCTGAAACCAGGGATTTTTATTCTTCTAGCACAAGAAAATAGGCTGAGAGAGATTAGGAGATAGAACAAGAGAATGGAGAATGTAGGTGGTAACAAAGAAAGAAAAGAAATCCCCCAAAAGCATGGAGAAAGTTGATATCCAAAGATGGTGGTATCACCAAGAGTTTAGAAATCAAGTTCTGGGCTTTATGTCTGCCCCTGGACGTCCATTTTCTGGGACAATGGAGTGGAGGAGCTGGTCTTGCTTCTCATTTAGAGAGTGTCTGTTCTGATGCCATCTAACTCCTTTTTTTTCTGGACTCATCTCTGCATGTCACTGCTTTGAATTGCTGCCTCACCCTTGGCCTTCATGGCAAGTTAAATTACGCACCTAAGACATTAATTTCATGACTGCACTGTACCTAGTGAACCATTTAAAAAATCTGTAAATATTTCTAGCTAGGGATTGGAAATCAGACATCAGTTTCTCAAAGAATTTTCTGCCTTCAGGACTGGGCCCTAGTTACTGTTCATCATGGCTTGCTACTTTTTAAAAACAGTTTCATTAAATGCAGCGCAGCTCAGGATTATCAAGATAATTAAGTTTGTAATGATCCATATGACACTGAGTGAATAAAAGATATCAGGAATTCCTAATACGAATACAATCCCCTTAAGACTAAAATTCATTATTCTTTGCAATATAAACTCAAACATTTTAACCTCCAGGCCATAAAGTATTTTCCCAATCTTCTTGGGGAAAAAAATAGGATTACATACACCAAAGGATTAAATAGGATCAGATGCTTTTCCCCAGGTAACCAACAGGCACTCTAAACCAATGCAAAGGACAGAAGGTGCAGTCTTGCTCTGGCCAGCCTCCTTCATCTGTTCATGAGCAGGCAGGACAGCCTGCAATTCACCCTCCAATGTGCTGCATATGCTGCATGATTCCAGCAGCTCATAAAGGTTGCAGCTTTAATACATTTCTTCTGACAACCTGACAGTATTTTAGCAGTGTGTTCCCATTTTAACCATTTTTTACCTTTTTTCATTGCATCCAGTAGCTTAGTAATCAGAATAATGCCTTCATCCACTGAAGAACCTACTGTGGCTATAGTATAACAAAGAGGGTTTCAGCACCTGCTTTTTGAGATTTAAGACCTTAAGGTCTGATTGTATTTTCCTGACATCCTGAGTCCTGTTGAAATATACACAATGGCCAAATTAAAAGTCTTTGGGCATCCACTGAGTCAAACAGGGTCCAGGGAAGATGGATCCCAGCAGCACAGCAGGAGGAGAGATGAGGCCATTTGAAATGAACAGCTGGAGGAAACAACAGTGCCTGCACCCTTGCCAACAGGACTAGCATGGAGCTGGGAGCATGGCTGTTTCTGCCTTATCCCCACAACAACCACTGCAAGTGCTGTGGGTCATCCACTGTATTATCTATGGGAGGAGGATTTCTCATCAAAAGTGGAGCGTAAATTCTAAGGCTGCAATTCCAGAGCAAATGATCAAACAGAGCCCCAGTGCTTCCCACAACAGTGCCGGGCAGCTCCTTTCCTTGACACATAGACTGAACTCAGCATACCATCACTTTGCCTTAATATACGTCTGAGTTGTTCTGGGTTTTCTCAGATACTCAGTTTTCTATTTACAAGTTTTAAGGGCAATAGAGAAAAGCAATCCTTCATAGATATATATATATTCCCTGTCCTGTGCACAAACCAGCCGCTTTAATGTGTGCTTTTCAAGGGCTGGACAGGTCAGACCATGATTTTGCTATAATGTGCAGTGTCTGCTCTTCTTCACGTTGGCTCCAGGTCCTGTGGAGATTAGTGGGGGCTCAGCCAAACGAGACAATGAAAAGCAAAAGAATTCTGCGGGAATCTGCACCCAGACATACAGACCTCACTGAAATATTCTTTCTTTTGTGTATGAAGGAACAGATTTCCAATTTCTGCTGCTGTGGAAAACAGAAACTTAATTCAGACACTAGAGCATGCTGTTTTCATTCACCTGGGGGAGATCCAAGGTATTTTCCTCATGATAATTAACAGCTTTGCAACCCCCCAGTGCCTGCAAAGGCACTGTGAAACAAAGAAGGCTTAGATGGACTTGGAGGAGTGGAAGAAGCTGGAGATGAAAGCCCAGTGTTCAGTTTCATTACTCTGCAGATAAAGAAAAAACTTTTCTGAGCAGAGTCCAGTGGCAGAACATAACAAAGTATTTATTACTGCACTTAATTAGTGTTTGGTTCAATTTGAAGCCTTTTGTTTTCACAGGATTCTTTGTTGTTTGAAGTGTGGTACAGTTCTGTGTAACAGATTTTTACGAGTGTACATATGTAATCACATCAAAATCAGAAAACACATATTTGTGAGTGGAAGAAAATGTACATTGATTCTAGGCATAAGTTTTCTGTTTGAAATCTGTGTGGAAATGATTCAGCAGCAGCTGAACTGTAAAGGTAAAATGCTGAAATCTCCTCACTGTTATGTTAAGCTTATACAATCTGAGAAACACAAGCATTGATGTGCTATTCCACAAGCCATATGAGGAGAGAGAAACAAAAAAACTCTGTCCCATTTTTAGGATTCAATTTTTGGAAGAATTTTCCACTCCTGAAAGGGAAGTAGCAGTGGGAGTTTTGTGAATGGTCTAGATGATATGTAACTTGAATCACACACAGACTGAGGAGTCACAGTGGTTAAAATCCTCCTCCCCCTCTGAAGTTGATGGGAGACTCTGTGGTTGCATGTGAGACAGCCAACCTGCACAAGTGGTGTTTTGGCTTTCCCTGCAATATTGCAAGAGTTTTGTACATCATTTTGTTTGCTAAACAGACCAAATGTTGTGGAAGGAGAAAGAAAAGCAAGAGCTACTTTTTCTATTCCAAATGAGTCAGAAATACTCACTGATCTGCATCAGTTTTCTTCCCTGTAACCAGACTTTGGATCTCAGGTTGAAAATTTTCTTGCTTTTGGAGAGACAGATGTCCTTAAAACACGGAACTAAAGAAAAACTTTGAAATTAAACTGTTCCCAGGAAGAGCAAAGCCAGGAAGCATATTTTGAGAAATATGGTTCAAGCACGTAAGTGCAGTTGGAAGCCCATCTGGATGTGGTTCATCACTTGCACTGAAGGAGTCTCAACACTCTGAGAGACTAACACCAATTGGTCACCACCAGAACTCTCTTTTCCAATACTCCTTTCTGTAAAATATTCTAGAAATTCTCCTCATAGGGAGAAGCGGTTTGAGCAACTTGCAGTAAAACAGAGAAGTTTAGTTGAGATTGGTTTGAAGTGCTGCCTCCCGTTCTTTCTGCTGTGTGCAGAGGAACTGTAGGACAAAGAAGAAGGATAATTAAGAAAAATATGAGCAAAGTATTTCAGAAGTTTTGTGTGTGCCGGCAGTTAGTAAATGGTTTGCTGATTGAAGTATAATGCCTTTGGGAAAAAAATCCTCACAAAAGTACATTGTTATAATCTGAATGTCCTTTTACTGTGCACCCAACACTTGAAAAAAAAGGAAGTTTTGCAAAATGCAGAAGGAAATTCTGGCATTTCGTGTACACACATTAAAAAATGTTTGAAAACATTAGTATGAAAAGGCAATGAATCTCTCTGCTAAAACTGTCTGTGTCTGTGAGAGATAAGAGGGCAGGAGGAAGGAGAAAGAACAGTAATTTCTTTTAAATTATTCTTGTAATCCATTTACTTACGGTACAGCACCTACAAAACACCTTGCAATGACTGGGCAGATCCTCTGGCAGAAATAAGTACTCTCACTGTTCCCTCACTTTTCCATTTCCATGCAATTCATTTTTTTTTCTAAAGCAGTGAATTCTTCAGCTCAGGTATTGTTCACAGTGTCATGCTAATAGGGACCTCTATTCATCTACACAATAGAAATTATTAACATGAAGGAATTATTGGCACACTAGTATTCATGTGGTTAAACATGCATGTGAAGTCTTTGGTGGGCTTTTGCTTTGCAATTTCTACAGGTCAACTTGGTGGCCACCACAGCTTCAGAGTCCTCTGTTGTGGGGAAAACCTGCAAAAACCACCAGCCTAAACCTTCTGCCAGTCATCACAAGGACTGGCCATTCAAGGCCTTGCCCTGCACAAGAGGGGAGGAGTTACTGGCAAAGATTTGTCTTGTTTAACATTTTTGTTTTGCCCAAAGGAAGATATTCTGGTCAAGCCTATGAAGCCCAACTCCATTCCAGAATTTTGGAGGAAAAACTTCTCAGAAGAATAAACAATGGGAATTTAAGCCAGTGTCTGTATAAGATTCGTTAGAGGGAATAAGTGTTGCTTGTGCTACATCTGATAAAGCTTGGGAAGTGTAAACTATATCTCAAAAATTATGAGAAAGGCTTAGGGACAGTCAGGCACAAACAGAAGAAGGAAGAGCAGTGGCAGCTGCAGTAAGTTCTGGGGGCTGAGCATGAGAATGAGCAGGGCAGGGGAGTGCCTGCAGTGAGGGACACCCAAGCAAGGGCACAAAGAAGTCGTACAAGGAGCTGCTGAGTTCACTTGAGCCTGACGAAGAGGAAACATCATAATGCCTGCAGCTTCCTCACAAGAAGAATCAAAGGGGCAGGCACTGATCTCTGCTCGGTGACAGAACCCAAGGGAACAGCAGGAAGCTGTATCAGGAAAGATTTGGGTTGGATGTCAGGAAATGGTTCTTCACCTGGTGGGTGGTTGGGCACTGGAACAGGTTCCCACGGAAAGTGGTCACAGCACCAAACCTGACAAAGTTCAAGAAGTGTTTCAACAACATTCTCCGGTGCTATCCTTGGGATGGGGTTGTGCAGGGCCAGTACTTCAACACAATGATGCTGATGAGTCCCTTCCAACTGAGAAGATTCTGTGGTTTATTGAAGAGCAGAGTGACCTGGAGGCATCTCTCTCAAGTAGGGTGATGTGTCAGAGGTGTTGCCATGAGCAACCACAGCAGATTTCAATGACACATGAATCTTCTGTTGGTGAGAAGAGCAGTAACAGTGGTCGGTAACAGTGGGCTGAGCAGGGGAAGAAGCCGGGCAGCGGGACCAAGAAAGGATACCTGGTGTTTGAGGTTACATACAGGCCGCTGATCAGGTGAAGCCTGTTGATGAGGCCTTCTTGCTTGGGCTGCAGGCTACATCATCCTCACCTCCTCTCATCCTAATGGGAGGGTTCAACCACCCAGACATCTGCTGAAAGAGCAATACAGCCAGCTGTAAGCAATCCAGTACACTCTAGAGGACAACTTCCTGCTCCAGGTATTACTGCTCCAGACCAACCAAGGAGAAGCATGGCTGGGCCTGGTGCTCACTGATGAGGATGAGCTCATTAGAGGGGTGCAGCTCTGGATGCAGCCTGGGCAGTGATCATACCCTGGTGAAATTTGTGTTCTCATGGAGCATGGGCCTGGTAAGGACAATGGTCAGGATCCTGAAGGTTAGAAGAGAAAACTCCAACCTGTTTAAGGAGTTGGTGAATGAGATCCCTTGGGAAACTGCTATTAAGGACATGGGGGCTGATCAGAGCTGGCAGCACTTTAAGGCCACCTCTCTTAGCACGTAAGAGCTCACCATCACTATGTGTAGAAAATCTTGCCAGGCAGGCCAGCAAATGGCTTGGCTGAGCAAAGATCTGCTCCTCAAATTGAGAAGACAGAAAATGCACAGCCAGTGGAGCAGGGACAGGTGACTTGGGGAGAGTACTGGGATATGGTTCAGATGTGTATTGACAGCATGAAGAAAACCAAGGCATACATAGATGGAACAGGGCTTGGTAAGGGAGGCAAAGAATAACAAAAAGTAATTCTATAAGGATTTAAGTCAGAAGAGAAAGGCCAAAGAAATTGTACCCCTGCTGGTAAGCAAGAGATGAACTGGTAACAACTGATACAGAGAAGGCTGAGGTGCTCAACGAGTTCTTTGCCTGAGCCCTTACTGTGAAGTTCAGCACAAAGAACAGGACTAAAAAGAACAATACATAACTGACTAGATGGTGAATTGAATGGGCAACAGCTCTGCAGGGGGGGACTTAGTGGGATTAGGACCTATAAGGAAAGGGTTAGTGACATTTGTAATATAAGGCTTAAACAAGGTGCATGGTGAAAACTTTTTACAGAAAACTTCATAGGTGCCTCTGCACAAACTGGAACAAAGTTTAGTTTTGACCTTGCTGGGAGCAAGATCAGCACTGATAGTTTTCACCACAACATTCAAATGCAGTATGGGTTATAAGTGAAATAACTGCACTAGCACAAGAAATAGGGTCAGAAATAGGACACTCAGTTTTGGAAGTACTTGCTTTGTACAACCTCCAGAGAAGACCCCTGACAATGACCCCACCACCACGAAGAAACCCAGGGCAGTGAAGGACCAAATCTGCTGGATACACAGTGGTGACTTGCTTGCACTATTTCTCTCCTTCCCTATATACTTAAATGTTACCAAATAAAGTCACTGTTGTTGAATGGGCACTTGGTCTTGTTTGCACCTTGCTTTGGCCAGAGGACTTCAAAACTGAACAGGTCTTGAACAGAAATCTGTTTGGCCAAACTGCAGAAAATAAAAAAGTGACTGTAATGAGACATGCAAACATTTTTCCTGTTTACTTAGTAGCACTAAAAAAGTTGCTTAATGTGAAACACTCTATAAATTGTGCTTACTGCACTTCAGGAAATATGGACAATCAGAACAAGGCAGAGAAAAATAAGTAACTGATGATAGGCCAGAAAACATAAGTCATAAAGGAAAACTGAAAGAATAAGAGAGGGCACAAGAAGATAATAAAATTCAAATGTAATAAAAAGCTGCTGCAAAGAGGAACATCATAAACTGGATTCAATGACTGCTGGGAAAAGGATAGGAAATAATGGTCTTAAATTGTTGCAAGAATGTTTTTCTTAGAGATGATGAAAATTTTTCTAGTGCTAAGAAGGAAGCACTGGAACAGCTTGCTTAGGGCAATTGTGCAGGGTCTATCATGGCAGCAATTAAAGGTCCAGTAAACGTGCCAGACCTTGTTCAGGTATAGATGAGTTGAGCTCTGAGTAAAGAACTGCTCAAGGACCCATCTAGCCCTTGTTTATCTGCTGCAGGTATTAATCTGTTGCCTCTTCTATTTCATGATAGAACAAGGAAATAGTTCAGAGCCCACAAGAATACTTCTTTGAAAGAGTAACAAAAACTGCACTAGCCTGACACACAACAGCCTCATGGGACAGCTAAGATAAAAAACAAGAGAGATGGACTAGCTGTGCTTTCTCAATCATTCTTGTTTTAAGTCCTCTATCACTGGACAAGAGGAAATGTCTGATCATCAGCCATTAAATTAAAAAAAAAAAAAAT